>VDFB02334081.1:0-49008 GCA_007258455.2 Sequoia sempervirens | reverse complement strand
GGGTTTTGAGACAAATGAGCAATTCATTGGAAAGAATGATTTCAGAAAGAAGATGGAGGATGCAATGAAGATTGATTTGGGCTAGTTTCCTCAGAACACAGATGTGGTGAACTACTTGGATTCCATCAAACCATTGCTAACCTTGAATGTAAAATTGACTGAAGAATGCAAGATAGGTTCCAATTTGAATCATGAATTGTTAACAAATCTTCAAGTCAAACAACATTAGTTAGAACAAATGACAATTCCACCACCTGAACAGTGGAAGTTGCTAGAAAAGGTGCTGCAGTGATTTGATTTTTGATAATATGGATTTCCAAGTTCCAACTTAGCTCTGTGTAGAGTTGTCTTTGTTCTAGCTCAGACTTCAGTAATGTGTCAATGTTAAATGATAAATTATCTATATTATTTATTTTTTCATTTGAAAAAAAAGTCTAATAGTGGTTTCAACTACTAGATACACTTCAAACAATTGTTGATGTTCATTGTTGTATATGCTACTAAGACTATTGCTAATATGTTATTAAGCATTGAGCTGAGTGATGAATCACTTAGTACATGTTCAAGTTTTACTTTTAACACAATTAAAATATGAACTATAAGGTGACTTTAATTCTAGGCATCCATAATCTTAGTTAAATTGCATTACAATTCACAGATCAATACTCAATCTCCATGACTAGTACTACTTATCAGATCCACTAAACATTTATATGAATTCATGCTTTAATCAAGGTACTTTAACTGGTTCATTAAACTAGATCTAGAATTAAAACATACATCAATGCATAATGACAAAGAATATTAATGACATGTTCTGGTTACTATCACTCAAAGTCATAGTTTTAGTGCTTTTCCTAACCTTAGTCGCTAGTCCTCAGAGATTTATAATTTATAACCTTATCGGTCGCTAGTCATCAGAGTTTTATAATTTATAACCTTGTCGCAAAGTTCTGAATTTTCATAACTTGCTGATTCCCCGAGTTCGTTCACTTTGTTGAGTTGCAAACTTGCAAGTCTTTCTAGTTTCTTGGTCATCTTTGCAGTCGGTGGGTCAGAGGTTTCGAAAAATTCAAAACTTCAAACTTTGGTTCTAGGGTTCCTAGTTTCAGTGACCATGCGACAGTATGGACTTATGTACGGACTAAACTAGAGTTGCCTTTTAAGGAATTTCCAAAAGCATGTATGTTTCAAGGCTATCTTTTCGAGGAATGAAATTGAATGTCACATTCAATGCACGTCCTATCAAAAATAATGACATAAGTGCATGGTGAAGTTTTACTCAGACATCTAGCATGCATTCTCATTCTTTGGCAAGGCCAGTACTTCTCAAATGCAAACATTCTTTTTACTCAGACATTTAGCCTACATTCTCATTATTTTCCAAGGCCAGTACTTTTGAGGTGCAAACATTCTTTCTCCGCGAATTTGCATTTTGCGCTCATGCAGAGTGAATGGACGGTCGGCGTAAGGGATATGGAGCTTAGACCTTTTAATTTAGAAGAATTTTGGGCATGCCTAGAGAGGGACGACAAGTCTGAGCTAGATATAAAACTCTTAGAAAGCGGGCTAGCTCAGGCTGGAGGGTTTCCGGAAGTTGTGTTGAGTGTGGACCTAATAAGTGCATGTATGGGAAGGTACATTCCTCAGACACGGGAAATTAAAGCCGTGGATGGGACTATAATTGCAGGAATTTCTCCTGAAGCTATTTCCCAAGCACTAGGGATTCTAGAAAGGGAACCTCTAGAAAACATATATGTCACAGTGGCAGGTGAATTTTTTGAAGCGAATAAAGACTGGTGTAAGAACTCCATGGCCAAAACCTAGTTGAAAACTGAAAGGAAAGGTAAGTTGCAACTGCCAAATAAACTTAGTAGATTTCATTTTAAGGGAGAAATTGCAGATGCTATTTCTTTATTGCACCATGTTGTTGGGAATGCACAAGCTGAGTTATTTGAGGATTGGATGTATCGGTTTATCTTGACAGTTTGTGATGAGAACATTTTCATTGACCGGGCTAAAGTTATTTGCTTCCATTTGAATGAGCAATTAATTAATTTCCATAAAACTGCTACTTTCTGTATGTGTTCTTGCCTGACCTACATTGTAGGTAGTCAGAGGTCCTTTTGGCTAGGGTTGGAGCTGCAAGGAACCCCATCTTCTGATATTCCTGTGTATAAATGCTTTCCTCAGTTCACTAAAAAATTTGGAATGGATGATTTTTGTCGTGTTAATGATGCATTTTTAATGGAGTTCGTGAGGAAGCTGGATGGAAATCTAGAAATGCACCTTTCCCTTGAATCCATTTCTCTTGTATCAAAATATGGGAGTTTTTATATCCAATTTGATAAGTTTTCCTATCTGAGAATAGGGGATTTTGAGAAAGCCCCATTGAAATTACCTCGATATCCTGAAGATTTAATGATATTTTTTGAAGTTTGTCGACAAATGGCTAAGGTTAATATTAAGTATACGAACATGGGAAAATGAGGCATGCCTTCCCATTGGAGACCCCTTCTTTTTTGTGCAAAACAAACTAGATGGCCAGGGGAGCTAAAGGACTTTTTTAAGGAATATAACCTCCAAAATTTGTCTATGAGAGCTAATTTTGATAGTAAGGGTTTTGTGAAGCAGAAACTCTATGGAGGGATCTCATATCGGCATCACCCATCTAATGAATATTTCTAGGAAGATTGTGTAGATGAGAATGAAGTCTTGAGAAGATATTATATGAGGCTAACGCTAAAATAGATACAGGCTTTCACTCTTTAATTTGACATTCCTGAAAATGTAGCTGAGGATTCAACAATCTTAGATCCTGGATATGAAAAATTGCCTAATAAATCCCACCCTAGGGTTGATTGGAACCAAAGTGAAATTTCATATATGAGGGTGTGTGCTGCCACAGTGCTTAAAAGAACCCAGGACTAGTTGGATGTGAAATGGCGGCAAGTTGTTGGTCCTGTTCAAGAGCTGAAGTCATCATAGAAGAATGAACAGGGGTCTACACAAGCATCTAGTGCAAGTGTATCATTGGGGAAACCCTTTTTTTAGGTTGTCTAGTGAAAATTCTCAGTTAGGAGGTGATGGTGATAGGCCACAAGAAATAGTCAAGTTGAAGAGCATCTGTGAACAAGACAGTGTGCTTTCTCCTACCCCTAAGAAGAATACCAATCAAGAAAAACTTCAACTTGTGGCTGCATATTTTGAAGCTATCTTTAAACAGATCGTTGAAGATAATATCTTTCCTCCTATGTCTGAAGACTTTGAAATTCCCTCTTCTTTGCCTGATAATCCACCTTTCACTCCTACCACTCCTAAAGAAACTATTACTAGAAAAGAAGATTTTGGTTTGGTAGTAGCCTCCCCAGGATGGCTGAAAAAAGTAGTGGAGAAGAAGAGAAAGTACACTCCTACAATGGCAGTTGGAGTGGATACAGTTGCAAATTTACTTCAAAGCTCTTAAAAACCTAAGAAAGCCAAGAGGATGTCAAGGATGGTGACTAATGCTACTTCTGGAAATCAAATGTTAGAAAATGCTAACCATGTCAAGGATTTAAATGAAGATGAAATAACAGCGGTGGACTACAAAGTCACACATGTTTATATGGGGCCTCCAACACTGGAAGGTGATGTGTACCATGCCAATTATTCACTCATTACATTGATTAAAAGATTGAAAGAACAGAGGAAATAAAATATAAAACTGCAATCTCAAGTCCTCACATTGAGTAACTTTATTTCTTCCATGGCCACTCCTCCTACATCTGATGTTCTCAGCCTCAAGTAGAGGGCATCGATGTGCTCACCATAGAGAAAATTAAAAATAATTTGAGCTATTCCAGAACTTCTTGTGAGGGTATCGAAACAATATCTCAAGAGGCTATCTTCTTTCTGAATAAATCTTTGCAATTTTACACTCGAGTTCTTGACAAGAGGAAGGAGTTAGTAGGAGAACTTCAGGATGTTAGAAAAGATCAAACTAGTCTCTATGTGCTCTCTCAAGAAATGAAAAAATTGAACTCTATGGATCCAAAGATATTAATTGGTGAGAAAATTTTGAATAATCCTAAGGAGCTAGACCCTTCCTAGTCTGATTCATTGGAATGGAAATTGAATATATATGATAATCTGGTGAATGAAATTAAGAACACACTTGAAAAATATTATGAAATGTTAGAGGAAATTAAAAAATATTTTCATATTCTGGGATCAGAAATTACTGATGAGTTTGATGAAAGGATTCTAGATATAAGAGAGATCTCTCTGAAGTTTAGAGAGAAATTCAATAAAGAAATATTTGATCCTGCTACAGTGACATGGGAGCCCTTCTCGAAACTCAGTGCAATGGAGCTCCACCTGAAGGCTTATAATTCTGGAGAAGAGAGAAGATCTCAGATGTTGTTTAATTCTAAAAAGGCTTTAGGAAAATGGAGAACCAGGTTACAAATTACTACAACACCAGGGAGCAAAAATATCACCACAATTGTCACCAAGTACCAGGAATATAGGCAAAGATTAAAGGCACAAGAGGCATTACTGAAGGAGAAGGAGGCAGAAAATATTGAAAGCGAAGGAGTCGGTGTTGTTTAGTTTTTAGTTTTTATGTTATTTTCTTTAATTTGGCTCTCTTGATACTATTGTCAATTAGATTTGCACCCTGCTGAATGCAAGATTCAGCAATCTACTGAAGCATGGAAACCTTCTTTAGATGTGGGTGATCTGAATGAAGAAGGAATCTCCAGAGTGAGCTGGTTCTCTGAATGATAAATTTTATTCTAAGATTTTTTCTGAGAAAAGGGATAAAGAAAGATGACTGAAATGAAAACTATGACTTAAAGTGATTGTCAGGACTTGATGATAACTTAATGATGAATCTGGTTTTTCCCACAAATAGCTTTCAGAAAACAATAGTATTTCACAATTCCTCCTAAACATTAAACACATGAATAATTTGCATGAAGATTCAACTTAAATACAACATGCAACCTGTACTTTATGAACTTTCTGTACCAAAATTACAATTCTAGGACATAATAAGGATTCTGCAAAATAGAAATCACACTATAAAATCAAACTAAAACTATAAAAGAAACATAATTGAGGAATAGGAGTGTTGCTTTATTCAACTGAAGGAGTGTGCCATAATCTAAAACTGAGTACAAAAAGGTTTACAAGCTCAAAAATGTGTATGAGCAAGAAACTGAAATTTGAACTGAGAAGAAAAGAGAAAGACTAAGTCTTTTCAAAAATATATCACCTAGAAACCCTAATCCAAGCTCACAAAGAAGCTCAAGGAAAAAACTTCAAACTGTCTCAAAAACTAACTAAAAGTAGAAAAAAGCACACTGCTTTTATGATCAAACTGTAAAACCTCTAAAAATAGGCTGAATCTGCTTTAAAAGCCAGAAAAACACCTTATCTCTCCAAAATAAAGCTCAAACTCGACCAAGAGGAAAAAGTCAATAAAATCTGCTAAAAATAGCAAGAAATCATAAAACAATTTATAAAATATTGTTTTACAATTCTACTTTACATCACTGCAAATTTTACAATTTATCTATTTTTGCAATTAAAAGATTGGAAAATCTTTTGCAAAAAGAAATACATTCTTCTTTCACCAATACATTGCTTGATTTTTCTTCTAAAAAATCATAAAAATATCAATGGAAAATCATTCTCCTCTTATCAACATCTCTAATTGATTTCTTTAAAATCAATTAAAATAAAAAACCCTAAGTAGATAATTGATTTTCTTGAAGATTAAATAGCCTAAGTGATCAAAGATTCACCCCTAGGTCATAAGATATTCAACATCATACTCTCATTGCTTTCTCACAAAAACAATAACATTAAGATATTCAAGTCTCCAAATTTTCCTAAGGCACAAGGGGTCAATAAAAATACAAGCCCGAAAGACTTAATATGTCGACCTAGGCATATAAATTTCGGCCTTTCAAACATTAGCTTCAGACTTTGAATGAACCACCATATAGACCTAAATTTGAATTTATTCACATGCTATTATCAAAGGTGAATATTCTAGATAATCATATCATTGGCTCGAATTAGGGCATGGGAAAAAAGAGGTCAAACCCTAAAAATGATTTCATTTTGCAATGATCACTTGGAAAAAATGACCTCTGCCTAAGAGAGCACACCGCCATGATTGAGCTCAATCTGTAGCTTGTGTGCTCGAGAAACTTCACTCCTGTCTTCAGATAGTCGAGTTCTTCATTGGGTAAGCTTGGTTTGTTTACTATTATGACTTTACTGCTTCATTGAAAGAATAAGAAAGGCCATTAAGGTCACGGCCTGCTCATGCTTGTCTCTGACTTTCTTTTACATTCCTATGCTTTGTTCTTCCTCGCCGATATGCACGAACTCAGGTTTTGTTTGGAGCTCCATGAGAAAACTTGTTTGAGGGTTCTCATTCCTTATTGCACACAAGGTGAGCTTCTTGTTTTTCTTTTGAGACTTCACCTTTCGAGCTTCTTGGTCTTGTGGTCATGGCTTAGACAGCCTCTAATGCATTTGTTTCTATTTTTTGTGCTTTGTTGAAAGAGCTCGAATCTTGAGCTTGGGCTCTTTGTGTTTCCCTCTAGCCGCCATGGTGAAAACCTTCAAGTTTGGGGCCTTCTGTGAATGTTCTGGCCATGGCCAGTGTGTTCTTCTTATCTCCCACGAGCAACAATGGTAAGTCTTTGTTCTTGTTGTTGTTGACATCTCTATGCAAAACAGAAAGCTTATGAAAGCTCATCCTTTATTTGTAAATTTATGGCCATTACACAGGCCGCACAATATGTATCTCAAGAAATGCATTTTTAAATCTTTTGGGTTCGACCCAAACTCTTTCTCCTTCACACTTGAGGAAAAATCCCTTCACGGGTGTCATGAAAATTGAATGAAAACTAGCATTCTCTATTTCTGGAGCTCGACCCACCAAAGGAAATTCACATTTTTGTATTCTTGAGGACAAACCCATAAATGGATATCATGAGAATTGAATAAAAACTGTATTTTCTCATTCTGAAGCTTGACCCATACGATTTCCATCTGTATTCCTGTTATTTCACATAAAATCCTCATATGGGTTCATAAAACAAAATATTTTGTTGTTCTGATAAAAATACCCATATGGGTAGTTGAAACAATGAGAATCTATGCACCAACTCGGAACCCCAATGTGGGTACCTGCTGTCTACTATATTATTTTCCTTTAGAAACAAAACCCATGTGGGTGTATGGAAAATAAAACTGTATATTATTTTGTATTCAATTTATGGGCTCGACCCATCTAACTGGTGCTTTACTTTGAAATTTTTGTGGCTTTCTCATTGAACCCTTCAAAGGTAAACTAGGAATTGTGATATTCTGGATTGTATTTTTAAACCCCAATGAGGGTATGCTCGAAAGAATAAACAAAAATTTATATTGCTATTTTAAATTGGGCCGAACTCACCATGGCATTCTGCTTTCTCAATCTTTATATGACCTCTTGGAATTCTGAAGCATACTTCTTTCTCAGTGCATTTCCTGTTGTGTTACAGCCTGTCCATTGAAACATTGTGCATTACACACACATTCCTTATCCTTACTGCTGAAAACCCTTAAATGGGTAAGCTGGAAGTCACATTAAATCTGTTTGTTTTGATACTTATGTGAAAACTAGCTTGAACCAATACTTCTTATTTCTGCATTTTTCTTTTGTGAAGAAAAGCACCTCTGAATGTATTACTATTCCCATATTATTTTCTCTGCACACAGAAATGTTCTTTTTTGGATTCCTTTATTCCACCATACAACAAACTCTTGCTTTCTGTTCTTGTACTTATGCTGAGATTTTAACCAAAATATTGTAATTTTATGGACTGCATCTTGCTTGATTGTTCCAATGCACAACTAACACTTCAGAGACACCTTCTGTTAAAACTGTTGTCATTTCTTTGTCTTTTTGGAACAATCATTTGGCATTGTAACTCCTAATGTTGTATTTACTTATCAGCCAAACTAGAACCGACTGTTTATTACCATCTGAATGCAATATTTGTCCCTTCATACTCTTGGGCTTCAACCGGGCACTCTTCATGCATTTTTATGCTCCACTTAATAAATTGTTATGTGAATTTACTCCTTCCTGAGATGAAAATTGAAACAAATTTCTCCATTAAGGCATCATGTATGCCTATTCACTATACTTGGTCATGAGAAAGAATACTGATGAACTGTAGCTTTCAGAAAGCATTCACCTGATTGTTATGAATGCACAGTTGGTTTAATACTTGATAGAGAATTATGTTTTTACTCTTTCAGCTGTATATCATTTCTTTCCCTGATGAATATGATGATGTAATTACTATCTCTTTATCAGCCCACATGTAATGAGTCAGGGCAGCATACCGAGCTCTACCCTTGTGGGAGCCCGTTTTTCTCCACATGCTTGATCTTCAAATAATGATCAGCTTCATGATTTTCCCTATACCTGCACAAGGAAACAAACAATGTTAGCATAAAAAATAGGATATGATGATCATGTTGATGTTTCTCCTTTAGCTCATTTCTTCTATACTTTACTTGATTGTTTCAGTGCATGATTGATAGTAGGCTGCACTATTGTTGGTGATTCATATAGGTGTCTTCATAATCAGAGCCTCTGACATCCCCCTCTTTTCTCTTACAGGTCAACGGAGCTCGAGAAGGAAAAGGTGCACCATTTCAACGTCGACCATCAGCCAATCAGGCAATGATGATTATGTTGTTACTTATGCAATTTCGTCTTTTGCATCTTCCATAATGTAGTGTGCTATTAGTTATGCACTGTGACAGTCCCATCCACGGCTTGTGTGGATATTTGATTTCATCTTTTTCTTTTCATTTCGAAAAGAAAATGCATTTCAATGCAATGTTGTAATATCGTTTGGATTCTTGCAATCAAATGAAGCTATGTAAATATGAATCATTTCATGAAATAAAGAAAGCATTTAAAATTCTTTGTTATTTATATGCTCAATTTTGTACTTCATTTAATTCTGGAACATTTGAATGGCACTTCTGAAATTCTGATTCTTCTTTTAAATGCACAACTATCACTTGACGAACAATGAACATGATGCAAACAACACTTAAACATAATCGGTATTTTCACCTTAAGATATAACAATGTTCATCCAGCTCCACCAATTGAGATATGGTGAAAAATTGGTAACATTTTGGTGATTTCCACTAAATGCTTTCCTGCTAAGCATAGATCAGTTGCCTTAAAACACTCCATTGGGCGTGGAGTCAAAACTGCCTCCTCTTGAAACTCAGAAACTTGAACAGCAATACTCCAAACAACAGCAAAGGAAAACAAAACTGAACTGAAAGAAAACTAACAAGCGTTGATGGCCAACAGAACATGCACAGCAGTGCTTAGGGAAAGAAAAACTATTGAAAGTAAATGTGTGAAACACACTTATTTGCAAACTACTCTACTTAACTACGAGATAGAACCTGTCTCAGAGGCAATGCTTGAGGTGGATCCCATTAACTGGGATAGACAACACCTCACTAGTCAACTTGGTTCCTTGCATTTCATGATCACATAAGGACCGTCCCACATTGCATCAAACTTGGAATGTCGTCCAGGTCTGCTTTTAAATTCATTCCACTTGAAAACTAGATCTCCAGCAATGAACTCACGTGGTCTCGCCCTCTTATCAAAAGAACACTTCATCTGAGCTTGATGTATCTCCAGCTGTCTTAGAGCTTCCTTTCTAGTTTCTTTGAGCTCTACCAGCTGTGCAAATCTCACCTCAAGAGGTTGTTCATTCAACAATTCTAGTTCTTTAACATAACTTAAAGTTGGCAACTCAATTGAAATAGGTAACTTAGCTTCTTTACCATAAGTTAACACAAAAGGAGAACAACCAGTGGCCCTTTTAGGAGTTATTATGTCATCCCATAGAGCTAACCTCAACTTTTCGTGCCATGTCCTTTGATTATCCTCAACATTCTTCTTGATTATCCAAATTAGATTCTTATTTGTAGATTCCGCCTGTCCATTGCCCTGTGGATAATAATTGGAAGATGTGTTCAAATAAATTTTATTTCTAACTGACCAATCAGAAATCCTCAAATGAATAAAAGCCAAACCATTATCAGAAATGATTGAATCTGGAACACCAAATCTCGATACGAGATCTTGATAAAAATTAAGCACTGAAGTCTCGTTTGCTTCCTTTAAAGCAACAGCTTCGGTCCATTTTGTAAAATAATCTGTGGTAGTAAGAATCCACTTATGACTCGCGCTTGAAGGTAGATTAATAGGACCAATAAAATCTAAGCCCCACTTGGCAAAGGGTTGTTCTACCTGGATCGGATGCAGGGGCAGCAATGCAAGCCTCTGTTTACCAGCAAATAAAGCACATTTCTCACATCTTCTGACCCAAGCAATAGCGTCTTTAAACAAATCTGGCCAGTAATAACCAGCTCACATAATTTTCAGAGCTGTTGTTCTTGCAACAAAGTGACCTCCTGAAGGTCCATCATGAAACTCTGCTAAAAGCTTGTCAACTTGATTAGGCTGAATACAATGTAATAAAACATCTTGGAAATCTCTCCTATAAAGAATGCCATCAATGATTGCATAAGGAATGGCTTGTAATCGGTAATACCTTCATTTTTCTCTGTCTACACCTTTGAGGCACTCACCAATTTGTAAATAATGCATCATCTGTTGCAACCAAGTAGCAGGAAACGTTGGAACAGCACCTGCAACATCATTATTTAGCACTATTTATGTATTTGCAGCTTCTTTAAAATTGTTTTCCTCATTACCAGCAATCTGTTCACACAAATCTTTGCCTCTAATGAGCTTGGTTACTTTTATATCAGTGTCAAATTCCATTACTTTGGTAATCCAACCAGCATGCTTATCGTTAATATCTTTGTTAAGCAGAAAATCCTTAACAGTTGAATGAGCTACCAACAAATGAATCTTGTTGTTGGACAGTATATGCCTAAATTTCTTTAAACTCCTTACAATAGCAAAAACATGCTTCTCGACAAAAAAATATTTTACCTCGTAATCATGCAATACTTGGCTGAAAATTGCAACAGGCTACTCAAGCCTTCATCATTTTGCTGGTATAACATAGCTGAAACTGTATCTATTCCTCCAAAAGCATACAGAATAAAGTCTTTGTCAAAGTTTGGATTAATGAGAGTAGGAGCGGCTATGAGGGCTTCCTTAATCTGTTCAAAGCTCCTCTTACTTTCTTTGGTCCAACTGAATGGCATATTCTTCTTAAGCATAGAAGTGAGAGGTCGCAGCAAAGCTGCAATATTCGATATGAACCTCCTCACGAAATTTATCCTTCCAAGAAAGCTTTGCAAGCCTTTCTTGTGAGCTAGTAATGGCAATTCAAGAATTGCAGAAACTCTTTCAAGATCAATAGAAATACCTTGCTTCGAGACAATGTGTCTGAGCAATTTTCCTTCGTGCACTGAAAATATACACTTCTTTGAATTGAGAGACACTTCGAACTCTCTGCATCTCTGAAAAATCTACTCTAAATGATCAAGGTGTTTGTTAGCATTTCTAGAAAAAATAGTAATATCATCTAAGTATACCAAAATGAACTTGTTCATGAGGCCATGAAAGGCCATATCCATTGCACGCTGAAAAGTTTCTCCAGCGTTGGATAAGCTGAAAGGAATATTTTTGTAGGCCATCGTGCCCCACTTAGTTGTAAACGCTGTCTTGAACTGATCTTCCTGCTTCACCAAAATCTGGTTATAACCTGAGTAACCATCTAGCAAAGAAAATCTATAAGAACCTGAAACTACTTGTAATATTTACTCCATGGAAGGGAGTGGGTAATGATCATTCAATCATGCTTTATTCAAATCTCAGAAATTGACGCATAATCTGATTTCCCCACTCTTCTTCCTAACTGGTACTAAATTTGACACCCAAGAGGTGTGTTTGATAGGAAAAATAATACCACTCTCAACTAGCTTATTCAGTTCAGCCTTCATAAGGTGTTTTAACTTGGGATTAAGCGGTCTCTGCTTCTGTCTTACTGGTTTTGCACTGGGTTCAAGTTCGATGGTATGTTGGGCTAGTTCAGGGTTAAAACCTCTCAAATCCTTGTACTCCCAAGCAAAAACATCACTAAATTTCTGACATAACAGAATAAAGGCTTGTTTTTTGTCTTGACTACATACCTTTCCCAGCTTGAGAAGCTTTCCTTTGAAGATTTCAATGGCTGCATAATGCTCTTCCTTAATAGTCAAGCTGCATTTTTCTTTACGCACTTGGTCATTTGAGTTGAACATAGATTCCAAGGTCACCAATCCTTTTGGCAGCTTGTTGGTCTTTAATTCCACAATCTGATCCTCATATTGTTGCTTCTATTTTTGTTGGTTTCCATCTGTAAACTCAACTTCAATAATTAGGATATTTATGATTTTCTCATCACTATCAAAAACCTGCCAGCTCACATTATTGTTAGGTAGAGAAGGTCTGACCACTATTTTCACGTATTGACGTGCTTCTACCTTATTAATCTCCTTGGGAATATCAAACTGGGCTCCTATGGCAGCGAGCCTGTCAACATGCTTATTTTGATTATGAGGAATTGACATGATATTAAAAGCATCAAAATCCTCCATTAAATCCCATACACAATGCTTGTATTTCTTAAGTAAATCATTCTTGGCAGCATTTAAATTTCTTACCTGGTTTACAATTAATTATAAATCACCATAAACTTGCAAGCATTTAATACCTCATTTGCGGGCCCATTCAAGGCTATGTACCAACGCTTCATACTCAGTTGTATTATTCGAACAGCTGAAAGCAAATGTACAAGCTGAAAAATATTTATCTCCTTCGAGTGATATCAACATAGCTCCACCCCTGGCACCAACACTGCTCCTCAAACCATCAAAGTAAAACTTCCAAAGCTCATTCCCTGTTTCTGCAGATGGTTCTTCCTCTTTACAAAGATTAGGTGTATCACAATCAAGCTCTCGAATCATATAGACTCCTAATCCTATCTCATCTGTGTGCTGAAACGGATCAAGTTCATGATCTTCGATTTCCCATTCATCTAGATTGATATTGTCTACATGGGTGCTACAGTCTGAGGTCATGGTTTTCTCCTCCAGTGCAGAGGTGGCATAGAGGTTAGCATTTATAGGATTTGGTGAGTATGGTTCGATATGGTCTTTGGCGAGAGGCTCAGACTTTAAGGTCACTTTTGTACCATACCTTGTTCTAAAAAACAAATGAGACCAATCAGAAGACAAAAACCCACCCAACTTGGCTGTAAAATCCCTTGAAAGACAAATGGCAAAGTGCGACGGTAAGTCAATGACATGTATGTCCTGATGAATAGAAAAACTTGGGGATGCATGCAAAGTAAGAGCTAAATTTTTGATAATACCAGCAGTCTTAACAGCAAACCCATCTAATTGCACTACGCCTTTCTGAGGATTAGGCACATAAACAAGACCTAACTTATCAGCTAAACTCTTAGGCATGACTGAACTACTGGCACCAGAATCAACCATACAGTTGTGAACAATTTTATCACCAATGATCAGACTTAAATAGAACAGAGGGGGCTTTACCTCTTTCACTTTCTGCTCATTTCTATCCTCCAAATCATTAGCCAGCATGACCTTTGCAACCCCTTGATTAGTGTTATCAAAAATAGACAACTCTGCCAAAACTTCCTATAGTAAACCTTTCTGCCCTAGAAGGTGTAAAGCATCTAATATCGACATGCTGATAGTGGTTTTCTTGAGATGCTCAACAATATTAAATGATGAAGAGTTTACCTTCTGCTGGTTTTTGTGACAGCAGCATCATTTTGCCTCTGCAAAGGCTGAGAATGCATTCTTGATTGCTCCTTGTTGGGTATCTCTTGCCCTCTTTGCAGAATCTGCACCTTAGGCTGTGTTGCAATGTTAACAATTGATGAAATAGGCTGCTTACTGTCTATAGGCTGTTGTTGTGAATTTCCAACTTGTTGTCTTGGATCCATAGCTTTTTTTTTTTTACCTGGTATTAGCCAAAATCAGAGAATTTTGCTGACTTTGGCAATTCATGCCACAAAATTCAGAGCTCTGCCAATTCGGCAAGGCAACCTCCATGTTATCTTGCTATTCATGATTCTGATCTGCAACATTTTTGAACCAGCATAGTTATTATGAACCATTAAAGCCTGATTTCTGATTCCATTGGCACACACTGATTGGTTATGGGGTTGATTGCATGGATAACACCAATCGCAATCCTGGGCAACATTATTTTGTGGCACAATTTCCTTTGACGAACTAGCTACATTAGGATTGTATGGTTTGAATGGCCTCGGGTTAAAATTCCTTCTTTGGGCTTGATAATCATTTTGAAAAGCGGGTCTATTTTGTTGGTTTTGTTGATAAGGAGCTTGATAAGGCTTATGTTCTTGGCCAACATGTTTTTTAATAGTCACAAGATCATTCCCAAAGGTCTTTAATATGCTTTTAATCTCTTGCATCTCTTGATTTGGGGCTGGGACAACAACTTCTTGGGCTGTGTTATGATATCCTATCGCTGGAACAAGCGGGACAACAGCCAAGGGAGGTATAGCAGTAGGAATAGGTGGCTGTATTTCTAGAAAAAAAGGCATAGGAGGTCCAGGAGCTATGTCTCCAACTTGGATGTGGCGGTTTTCAGAATTAATGGCTATATTGTAGGCATTAGGGAGTGTAAGCTCGCCCATAGATTGAGTCATGATTGCAATTTTACTATTCAAAGCTTTTAAATAAAATAGAAAAGTGTGTGCTGGTAAGGGCTTTACCGTCGCAGGAATCCTATCCTAGGTTCTCTAAAATCGGTAGTTGAAGTCAGCCAAGTGCTCGTGTGGCACCCTCTAAATGGTGCTTAGCGGCTCTAATAAAGACAAGTCAAATTTATCAACAAAATGTTGATATAAACCATTACCTAACACATCCCATGTCGCGATCAAGTTGGTTGCGAGGCCTATGAACCATTGTAACACTTTTCCTTTGAGTGATGCAGCCAACAGCCTTAGCGCGACATTCTCCTACGTGATATTATGCACTGATTATAATGTGGCTACGTCACGGATGTGCTCAACTGGTGTGGTAAAATCCTCCCCGGTGAAGTATGGGAGACTTCGAAGGGCTACAACTGGGATGTCATCATGTTGAGCGATATCTAACGGACTGCCTCCATTGAAAGGTGCGAACGGTTGCTGCCTTGGTGCTTCCATTAGTGGTACTTGTGAGATTGGAACTGGTACTCCTGGTGATAACACCAAGGAACTGAAAATAGGAGGTGTTGACCTCGATCTTGCAGGTGTTTCAAAAAGCTTCCTCGCTATTCTGCCTCTTCTTCGTGATGGGGAAAGCTCTCGATACTTGAAGGGTGCAGAACTTGACCTTATATGTAACTTTCTCATGCGCAAGCTGCACTAGCATGTAAAAATCAGAATCGGAGTCACTAGGTATATTGTAATGAGCCTCCAGAAGGCTAGAAAATCTATTGCATACAACAAACAGCACACTGAAAATATTAAAATTTCTCTGAAAATGGATTTCAGAGTCCCACCGGGCGTGCCAAAAATTGTTGTCAATTAGATTTGCACCTTGCTGAATGCAAGATTCAGCAATCTACTGAAACATGGAAACCTTCTTCAGATGTGGGTGATCTGAACAAAGAAAGAATCTCTAGAGTGAGCTAGTTCTCTGAATGATAAATTTTATTCTAAGCTTTTTTTTGAGAAAAGGGATAAAGAAAGATGACTGAAATGAAAACTATGACTTAAAGTGATTGTCAGGAATTGATGATAACTTAATGATGAATCTATTTTTTCCCACAGATACTTTAAAGACTTTTTATTTTAATTTCTAAAACGATTGTCTTCAAGGAACCATTATCAAGACAAAAAATACTCTGCTATTTTTATTGCTTTTTTGTTATTTCAATATAGAAAGACAATGGTGAAGTTCATGCATGCACAATCTTTGAGTTATGTACTGTGTGGATTTATTGTGCTTTTGCTGAGTAGTTTTCCAATGGATTGTCTATTATTGGAATGATAAATTTTTGTTTAATTTCATTGTTGTGGAATGTTTATCTGTGAATAAATATTTTATGGTGATGGATGCGTAAGGAGTTCTCTGAATAATTTAGGTGATTTGGTAGTTTAAGCTTTTATTGTTTAAGTTGTGTGGATGTCTTTATAAGTTATTTATGTTGAACTGTTAGCTTTTGTTAGCTTATAAGTTGTGGATGTTGAACTGTTAACTTTTGTTCAAGGAATGGACTAATATTCTTTGAGTTATTTATCAAAGATTTTTTGAATGGAAATGCAATAGGAATTTATGAGTTGAGTGATAAGTGTTGTTCTTTAAAAATGATGCAGAAACACATATCAAATTCAATACCATGCAATACAATATAAAATATAAAATATCACAATTTCATGGAATACAATATAAAATATCATCAACTAAAGTTTGGAATATGATTCATGAAGTGCAATATAAAATAAAATATCATGAAGTGCAATGATTCACAATTTCAATTTTCATTCAATACAATATAAAATATCATCAACTACAGTTTGGAACAATGGAAACTGATTCATGAATCTTGTAGTGCAGTATAAATACCTAAAAGCTGCTAATTCTCTTCCATTTTCCAAATGGAGTCAGGGTCTCGAAACAGATGTTCAACATCAGATAGAGTAAAAGATTCATCTTGAAGCTCTTGATTTTGAGTCTGCTCTTCACCTTCTTCAGCCTGTGTCTCAAATTCAACATTCACTATGTCATTTTCGTCAATGTCATATGTCCCAATCTCACTGCACATGGCAGTGCCACCGGTACCAACCTTTGGAATTGGAGTGTTGCACAAACTGGTCCCTCTTCTTTCACATGTGGACCTCCAGATTGTGAGTGCCCTATAAAAAGGAATTTTTTTGATATTATACGCAGTTCCTTTTATCCTCAAGAAATTTTCCAAATTCTTGTCTAGTTTGTTTCTTAACTTTGATTTCAAAAACCCTAATGTATTGAAAACTCTCTCATCCTCCACCGACCCCAATATCATTGTTTGACATAAATCAACAAGTTTGAAATATTCTGATATCTTATCACTCAATATTTCACTCTAACCTAAGTTTTTCCAAACTCTTTTTATTGATCCCGGTTCAAAGCCCTTGTCCTTGCCCATGGATTTATACTGATCCTTAATAGCTACTACAAAATCCTTACATTGCTTTCTTAGCTTATCTTCATTTAAAATTCCTTATATTTTCTGCTCATTGATTGTTACAGTTTTCAATAATCATTCAATCAATATTTTTACTTGAGCGTGAAAAAATCTTGGGTTATCTCAGTTTTCCAAAAATTGAGGATACACAATACTCATGGCTTCAAGTATTTCATCTCGAGGGAATCTTTCACGAATCTTTGAGGAAAGAGGTTTTGCAATTTCCTTCAAATTATCACCAACAGATTTAACAATGTCTTTAAAATCTTCCTCGTTAACAAGTACTTCTCTGCTAGAGTGCCTGGTAGTCTTACATCAATACACTTGTATCTCATATCCACGTACATAGATACATAAGTTCCCACTTGCATTAAACTATAAATAATTATCAGGATCATTCAAATCAATAATTTTCCACCACAGGTTGTAATCTACGCCATCTTGTGTTAAATCTAGATATAAATGATCGAGGGGCAAGCATGTATGTTTACACAGATTGGCATATTCATTAATATACATAGCTCTATCTTGGGCTTTCTTCACAAGACTATTCATTTCATCCAGCATGGGGAGAAGACTAGCTAAAGTCAAGAGTGTCTCTATATCGCTTAACCTATGTAAGAGGTCAGGAGCTTTGTCTATCGTGTTGCGGTTTTCGTACATCACTCCAATTAAGGATTGATATTCTGAAAGAACTCATTGCGCTGGTCCATGCAGGGAGATCCATCTGGTATCAACATCCTTGAGAAGCTTGTTTCCTGGTGTTATTCCCTCAACAAAATTCTGAAATTCTATGAAACGTTTGGGACTTCGACAGAAGTATGCATGGATCTCGCGAACTAGATTTTCAACTTTTGATACTGTAGGAAACTTGCTTACAATTTTGAATGCCAAATTTATTCTTTGTGCCATGTAGTGAATTCCAAGCATGTATGGTGCACAAGTAGTTTGTAACTTTGTGCAAACACTTGTCCTTTGACCTTGCATCATTGCAGCTCCATTAGCTCCTAACACACCAACTTTTTTGCAATTTTCAACTCATCCATACCTATAATTTCATTCAAATATTTCTTGAATAGTTCAAATATATTATGTGATGTTGAACTGTCCTTCATTTTATGAACACAGAGAAGATGAGCTTGGAGAACATGTTGTTGTATAGTATACAAATGCATACAGACCCAAGAGGTATTGTCTACCACAGTAACTTCATCTAAAGATAATGCAATGAAGTTTGACTCTTTTACTTTCTCCTTTAAATCTTCCTTTTCCACTGCAGCAAGACACTTTGCCCATTCCCATCCAATGTTTACTAACCAATGTGTGTAGGGATAGTGAGGAACATTCAAAAAAGATAATAAACCAAAATATTCTAGGTAGTCTGTCATAGGACACCCTCTAGACAAAATATGAAAAACAACACTCATTTGAATAGTTTTTGACATATTTTCTCCTTCCATGCCTTTTCCAAATTCAGCCTCAAGTGTACCTTTACATGGAGCAAGCTTCGACATGCTTTCCTGATGCTCTTCATAATCCACGACATACCTAACATGAAGACATTCTTCCTTTGATTTCCATTGTAAGACTGATTGTTCCTTTCTATCTATGATTTTTTTTTCATAAACTTTACCGATATGCTTTTCTATAGTGTCAATCTTTAGTTGCAACATCTTGGGTTTTCCCAATTTCCAAGTACAAATCATACATTTTGCATGTGTTTCTTTTTCAATATCATCTAATTCCCCCACTCCTACAATGAATGGGTACTTTGAAAACCAACCAAGTTGAAAATTCCTTGTCATTTCCCACTCACGCCCCCTTTTTGGTTTGTTTTTCCTTTTCTTGCTCCCAACATCATCCTCATCCAATTCAATTATCTCATTCTAGCTAACCAGGGTATCCCTTGGAGCATCTTCTGTGGTATTTCCATCCCCATTTGAATTTGATACATTTTGATTTAAATCAATGACAATCTCAACTTAACCTTCTGCTGGCACTGAGGTATTGTGAATGCTACCAATATTTGGTGGAAGAGCTAATGAAGTAGCTCCATCTTGACCTGATCGATCAGAAGCTTTGGAAATTCCAAAGTAAGACTGTATGGTACGTCTAAGTTTTGGGAATTTTTATGGCCTCTAAGTCTCTTGATCTTCACCACAGTGAGGAGTGGTAGGAGTATTTTCAACACCCTGAGGAGCAGCAGGAGTATTTTCACCACCCTGACTCTGAGGAACGACAGGAGTAGTTTCACCACCCTAAGGAGCGGTAGGATTATTTTCAACACCTTGAGGAGTGGCAGGAGTATTTTCACCACCCTAACCCTAAGGAGTGGCAGGAGTATTTTCAACACCCTGAGGAGCGGCAAGAGTAGTTTCGCCACCTTGAGGAGCAGCAGGAGCCTTATCGTTGTTGCTCGAGTCACTCGACATATTAATCTCTGATTCGATCAACATATTCATCTCTCACTTCGAATAAAAATCTAGAAAAAAATATCTTCTTGTTTAAGAAGGACAGAGAATAATAATAAAGATCCCATTCCCTACTCAATTTTTATCTTTAAGACTGAAGCAAGAATGGAAAATAGATAAAGAAAACCTATTATTATAACTAATAACACTATGAAGAAATGATCAGTGATCACTCACCTTTAAGTCTACGTTTTCGGCTTTTGTTGACTTCCAAATCGAGAAGTAGAACCTCAGAACTGAACAAAATGTGTAAGGATAAATGAGAATTTCGATTGTATTTATATCAATCCATGATTCCATATTTGGAAAATTCCGCGGGATTTTTAAATGGTATATTAAAAATTTGGCCAATACATTGTAATTTTCAAGGTGAAATGTGTCCTCAAATTTAATTATTTTTTAATGTTATTGGCGAAATAGGTCCTCACAAGCAACTATTTATAAATTTTAATTGGTGAAATGAGTCTTCACAAGAAACTGTTTGTAAATTTTAATTGGCGAAATGGGTCCTGATACAATGTCGTTTTAATAGTATTGGAAAATATGTAGGTGTTTTTTATTAAATGCTTCCAGGATTCAGGAAAAAATATTAGTCGGTCCATTTGAAACGCGTAGTTTGACAATGGCAAATTTGTTGCTTAAATATGCCTCATAAAAAAAATTATTGGCGAATCGACATGCATTGAACCTATGTTTCGTAAATTCCAAGCGATTTGGATACCCTATGGGTGGGAGAAATTCGCCAATTTCAAGTTGATCGATTCCTAGAATTCTCCAATTAGCCAAGATTCGCCATTAAATTTTTCCCTGGAAGATAGTCATGGCTTCATATGGGGCACATTTCATAACTAAGAGTTGATGATATTGCGAAGACCTATCTCCATCATTCGAGAATCTTTCATAGAAGGGGTCTTTGAGCTAATCCTAGGTAGCGATGATATTAGCTTGCAGGGTGCGGTACTAATCGAGTGGTTTTCCCTTGAAAGAGACTACAAGCAACCTTAGCGCTACTTTTTGGGCAGTGATTCCATGCACCAAACATACATCTGCCACATCTTGCAGATGTTTGGATAGTGTTCATGAGCCATCTCTGGTAAATTTAAGTATAGCTTTCAAAGCCGAAAGTGGGATAGGGGCCCAAACAGCGGGTGCTACCAGTGCTACAAGAGGACTTCTGGCATCCCATGCCACATAATTTATGTTAGCGACTAGCAACATGGCTAGCAAAAAGGGCAGAGGAAGTGAAACGTTCACTATTTGGGTCACGACTTGTACTGTTCCTAGTGGCAACACTAACAAACTAGGGTTATTTTCTATTTGAGATCTAGTAACAGGCCAATGGCTCATGCACGCTTTTTAAATTTAGATTCATTTAAGCAGTCCCACTAGGCATGCCAGAAAAAAGAAACTGTTGATGCCAAAAATTGGCAAGGTAACGGCCTTTATGGGAAACTCAGTTAATGTGGGGACCAATTGCACTAAACTGAGTAACCTCTGAGTTTTTACAGAAGTCGACTTCTTTTGTAATTGGGGCTTTGGAAAGGGAAAAGGAAGGAAATATAAAAGATAAAATCTAACTAAGGAAATGCACCAAGATTTAGATGTAAGGAATGATAAATCTGTCTTTCGAATGCGATTTAAGGGCCTGTTCAGCAATCTACTATATCCCAAAATAATAGAAATCAAAGATGAAAACTTGAATAATTTATTCAATGACATAAAATGATTCTTATATACATTTACTGAAAAGAAGAGTCAAAAAGACATGGTCTAAATAAGCAAGCTTATATTCAAATCATAGAAGTTCTGCAAATAAATAATTCAGAACAATAGTGGCATAGTATAATGTTTCATTAAATAGCCTAAGAAAACAAAAAGGTTGAACAATGGCACAAGTTGAAAGTCTTATTCAATAAGCTAAAAGCAATAAAAAAGGCCTCGTGTCTTTCCCCTAATTTTTTTGTATCTTCTAAACTCATATTTGGAAGGAAGTAGTATATATAAATGAAAATCCCACCGCCTGGTGGGCTAGCAATAGAAAAGATTATGTATCTCAAGCAATGATGTCTGCAGTAATCATTTCCTTCGGTAGTTGTAACAAAAAATATTCAGTCCATAGAACATGGACCCTCCCCAGCCGGATGCATCCCCTACGAATGATGGCAGTGGTCCCAACAAACTCCTTCGCAGACATGTGTCATTCAATCATGCAGTCAGTTAAGACACGTGACAACTTGGTGAGGCACACAGTTCGCTCTTTCCTTCCCTTTGATGAAGTCCCCACGAAAGAGACACGTGGCAACAGGTTAGGGATCGTTCGTTGATTCTTCCTCTTGTGATGAAAATCCCCCACGGTGGAGACACGTGGGGCAATCTTTACCATCGGCGCCAAATGTGGGGTCCACCACAAAGTGACCATGGATGAAAGCTACGTGGCACACAGACGGGGCCTGATTGAAAAGTGAAGGGAAGCAATCCTTAAGTTCTCATGGTGACAACACATGGAATCATGGCAGGAGCCAGTAGGAGAGCAAAGGAAGGCTTCCCTGCAAGGAGCACCTAGTGGACACGTGGCAGCAGCGGATGAAATTCAAAAAGACAAAGCGCGGGCCAATACTTAGCAAAAATAAAAACCACCCAGAGGGAGCTCAAGGAATTTAACAATCATATAATTCAACTTAGAAGCTCTCAAATATTCCAACCTTATTTCCTTAGGGGATAACTCGGTTGTAAGATAGATAACTAAACCTATAGAGATGCTAAACATTCCACCTGTGTTCTCACAAAACAATGGTCAACCCAAAGAGAACCCTTTATTTAGAAGACCAAATCAAGTTGAACAAGTAGCAGTAGCACAAGTGTATCAAGGAGGACCATCATAGTATGAACCCCCAAACAACAATCCTCCTCCTAGAGAGTATATACCTCAGAATACCTCAAACATCAACCTGTCCCAAAATAGTCAATACCTTCAACAGTGTGGAACATAGGGTCCCCCTCCAAACAGTCAATACCTTCAATAGGGAGGAACACAAGGTCCCCCTCTAAACAATCAGTACCACCAACAAGGTGGACCACATGGTCCCATTTTGAACTAGCAATACCAGCTGCAAGGTGTGCCACAAAGCACCCTTTTTCATTTAACCCATCAACAAGGTTTCCCAATAACACATCAACATGGTAACCTTCAATTTAGTCCTGCCCCACAACAAGGTGTGCTACAGAGCATCCTTTTCTAGTCAACCCATCAACAAGGTGTCCCAATAACGCATCAATAGGGTAACCTTCAGTTTAGTCCTGCCCAACAACAAGGTGTGCCATTGAGCACCCTTCCTCAGTCATCCTACCAACAAGGTGTCTCGATAACACATCAAAAGGGTAACCTTCAGTTTAGTCCTACCTAGCAACAAGGTGTGCCAAAAAGCACCCTTCCTTATTCATCCTACCAACAAGGTGTCCTGATAACGCATCAATAGGGTAACCTTTAGTTTAGTCCTACCCAATAGCAAGGTCTACCATAGAACGCGCTTCCTCATTTGTCCTACCAACAAGGTGTCCCGATAACACATCAATAGGGTAACCTTCAATATACTTCATCTCAACAACAAGGAGCTAACCCTCCTTACACCCACCAAGTATCTAACCCGTTATACACCCAAAATAGTTACCAAGGTCTCATACCTTCACAATATCTGATATACAACCCAAACATGGTGAGAGAACAAGGCAATTATACACAAAAATCACAAACAAATGAGCCAAAAATGGACATGGAAATGAGGCTAGAGGTTGTCACTACAATACCCTTTCCAAAGAATTTTGAAATACCCAGGTTTGACAACAAATACAAAGGAAGAGGGGATCCAATAGAGCATATACGTGTTTTTTCTATATCATGCATGCAAGTATGACACAATTACTCATACCTCATGAGACTATTTCCACGCAGCCTTATGGGCCATGCTATGGAATGGTTCACCTGTTTAACACCAGTAGTCAAAAGCTTTGATGAACTAACTAACAAATTCATAAGTCACTTCTCCTTTAACATTGAACAAGATTTCACCATCACAAGCTTGTCCACAATCAAACAGAATCAAGGAGAATCTTTTATCTCCTACCTACAGCGATGGAGACACAAGGGTAGTAGATGTAAATGGCCCATTCTCAACAAGGAATTGGTGGACATATTCATTACTAACATCTTACCTAAGATCAATTATCAACTCACAATGTTATGTCGAGAAAACTTTGAAGAAACCATTGAGAGGGGATTGAATATTGAGAGAGCCCTCATTGCAAGAGGTGCCCTTAATAAAAATAGCTTAAAAGATAGTTCGTCTAGTTCAAATGAGAAACCTAAAAAAAATGTCATAAAACATGGAGTGGTTGATGCTAGGAAATTATGGTAGGAATAGAACACAATTCCAAACAAACCATAGGCAGCATAGACAAGGTATATTCCAAACAATGCACAAAATAACCAAAATACCTATCCCAAGAACAATCAAGTTGTGAACCAACAAACAAATCAGGGAGGGAAACAGAGGCAGTATGATCAACCAAGAAGGAAATTCACAGTACTAGGTGAGTCACTAGAAACAGTCATGCACAAACTAGTACAACAAAACCTCCTCAAAACTAATGATTGTCCAAACTATGAGGAACCTAGTTTCAAAACACCGTGGTATAATGAGAAGGACTTGTGTGACTTCCATATGATCAAAGGACACACCACAAACAATTGCATGAGACTTAAGCACCTTATCCAAGATTTAATAGAAAAAAGGGGAGGTAGATGTCGAACATCATCCTAGGAATAAGGACCTACAAATATACTCAAACCCAATCCCGAACCATGCCAAAGGAAATGACAAAGGAAAGAAACAAGAGTACCATAACACCAATTAAACATATGGGGACACAATTTTAGGAACACTTTCACAAGTTGATGATAATAGGGAGAATGTAGTGACTCTGCGAGGTGAAGAAAACAATTGTAACATAACCACCCATCAAGGAAGAGTTACAATTCAAGGGGTCCCACCCAAATAGTATTGTGGAACAATTAAATAAAACACCTACCCTAATCTCAATCTTGGAGTTGTTAAAACTATCACCTACCCATAGGGAAATACTTGAAAAGGCATTGGAAACAGCAGTCCCTAATGACCTCAATCCTAGTCAGTTCCAAGTTATGGTTGGTAAGATCACACAAAGTAATCATTTAATCTTTTCTAAGAAAGATCTACCCCAAAGAACATTCCATAACCAAGCCCTCTACATAGAGGTTGGTGTTGATAAAACCATGGTCAAACAGGTACTGATAGATAATGGTGCAGGTTTAAACATTTGTACCTTAAAATTTGTCAAACAACTGGGGTATTCTAATGATGTGATTGACAAAGGAGTATCATGATAAGGGCCTACGATGACCTAGAAATAAATTATAAAGGAATAGTTAGGTTATT
Organism: Sequoia sempervirens; assembly: GCA_007258455.2. Lineage (NCBI taxonomy): Eukaryota > Viridiplantae > Streptophyta > Pinopsida > Cupressales > Cupressaceae > Sequoia > Sequoia sempervirens. Next base: position 23,791 of record VDFB02334081.1, on the reverse strand, counting down.
AGTGCAGATAGGGACAACACTAACAAAAACCAATTGTCAAGTACTGGACCTTGAGCTGCCATACAACCTCCTCCTAGGATGCCCTTGGATCCATGCCTTACAAGCAGTCCCTTCCACTTTTCATCAATGCCTAAAGTTTTCACATGAAGGAAAAGAGGTAACACTATATGTTGATCCTGAGCCTTTCCATTTTTGTGCCAAGTTAGAGGAGAAATACAATAAAATCCAACATGTGCCTAGCAACAACATAGCATTCCACTCCTTTTCTTATGTTGACCCTTCAACACTTCCATCCACCTCAACCAAGAACACCTCAAGTGACCAACTGAAAATGGAAGCCAAGATTCAGGTACTTGACAAGGGTAATGTGAATTACTATTTCAACCAAGCATTTTGCATTGGCATGCATCCGCCAACACCCAGAGTATATGGAGTTCCAAAAGATATCAAGATAGTACAAATGATTGCCAATCCCACTATCTTCACTAGGTGGGGAGACATGCAAGTTGAAGAAATATTTGAGGACTTTTCATCTATGATCTACAAGGAGGACCAAGAAGAACTAGAAAATTTGCAACCCATTTTAATTGTCCCTACCACTAGAGTTTATCAATTAGTTAAACAGATGGGATATAATGGAAAGGGTGGCCTTGGGCTACACAAACAAGGCCGGTTAGAGCCTATTATAGTAGAACAAAGGAAGAAGAATATGGGGCTAGGTTATAAGACAAGATGTGGTTATTCCAAAAACTAGATGAACTTTTGGAAGAAGTGAGAAACTTCTGCTAGCGTTAAGGAATTGGATACCTATCATACCTTAGACAATGATTTACCCGTTGAAGACTTATTTGATAACTTTAGCATTGATAGGTTCCCTCTCCAACATATTCAAACCATTCCCAACATCTACTACAATTGCGGTATAGACTCTAATGAATATGAGTGGGATTCTCCTTCCTTCGTCATCGGATATGATTCTCCCTCTTCTAGCAATAATGATCTAGACACTTAGTGGGAAAAGGACACCCAAGCCATACTAATCCTTTCATCCACTTCCATAGGCATTGCAAATCAAGATGATAACCTCCCACTACAGTACCTGCAACTCATAGATTGGGATCAAAAACAACATACACCTATTCTGGATCAATTCCAGAATGATTAGGCAATCACAGAGTTTATGGGACTTCAAACAGACATACCAACAAGAGACCACAAAGTAGGATTCATTATGGAACTTGAACAAGAGGCATACTTTGGTGGAGAGATTGAATCTTCCAATTGCAAAAATGAAAGAAATAACATAAAAATACGATCCCCTAGAGAAAACCACCTTGTGGCTCTATCGGATCCAGAAAAGAGGAAAATAAAGGGCACATCTAAAGGTGAAAACCTCTTAGAGGCACCCGAGGATGGAAGATTCAATCTCCCCATATCAGAATATCAGGAAAGATCCACACTGCTAGTAGAAGAAGCAGAACCCATAAATGTTGGCATAGCATAGGACCCGAAGATAATCTACCATGCTGCATCATTGGACCAAGAAGAAAAGGACAAATTCACAGCTTTCATCAATGCCTGGAAGGTAAATTTTGCATGGACCTATGCTGACATGACTAGACTAGATCCAGCATTAGTGGTTCATCATCTAGTTGTAATCCCTAGAGAAAATCCTATCAAGAAAAAACTCAAAAAAATGAATCCATAGATAGAATTACTGGTAAAAGTAGAGCTAAAGAAACTACTAGATGTGGGTTTCATCAGATCCATTGACTATCCACAATGGATATCAAATCTAGTACTAGTGTTCAAACCTACTGGGGGCATAAGGATATGCACAGACTTTAGAGACTTAAACAACCTTTCCAAAGGATGACTTTTCATTACCAAGTATCAACATGATTGTAGATCTAACAACAGGGCATGAGATGCTATCCTTAATGGTGGTTTCTCTAGATACAAAAAGATAAAGATCTCTCCAGATGACCAACACAAAACAACATTTACTTGTTCTTGGGGAACATTTTGTTGGAATGCAATTCCCTTCGTCTAAAGAATGCAGGAGTGACATATCAAAGAGAAATGACAACAATATTTCATGATTTTCTACACACAATCATGGAGGACTATGTGGATGACATGCTAGCGAAATTAGTCAAAAGGGTAGACCACTTGAAAAACCTGGCCAAGGTATTTGATCGTCTTGAACAGTACAATCTGAGACTCAATCCTAAGAAATGTGTATTCAAGGTAACATCTGGGAAGTTGTTGGGGTACATAGTACCAAGAAGAGGGATTGAATTAGATCCAGCCGAACTAAAAGAAATAATGAAGATGCCTCTGCCTAAGACACTAAAACAGTTGAGAGCCTACAAGGAAAGTTGAATCCATCAGGCAATTTATCGCACAATTGGCAGACAAATGTCACCCTTTCACTCATCTCCTAAACAAGGACATCACCTTCAAGTGGGATGGGAGATGTGACCAAGGATTCCAACAAGTCAAGGAGTACCTACTTACTCCTCCTATACTCATGTTTCCTATCCCAGAAAAGGAAATGATACTTTATGTGTGTACCACACAAGAAGCACAGGGACCTCTCTTGGCCCAGCTAGATGATAACAATAAAGAAAGGGTAGTCTACTATATCAGCAAAACACTAGTGGGCTATGAACTAAACTACTCACCCATTGAAAGAGTGTGTCTCTCAGTCATTTTTTCAACACAAAAGCTGAGACACTACATCCTAAATAGAAAGATCAAGCTAATTTCTAAGGTAGACCCACTCAAGTACTTACTAGCAAATGCAACCTTAACATTCCAAATAGTCAAATGGATAATCATCCTAAGTGAGTTTGATATAGATTATGTGGATAGGAGAGCTATAAGGGGACAGATTATAGTAGACCAATTGGCCGAAGCACCCTTAGATGATCATTAACCTCTCATAGTGGACTTTCTAGGTGAGAGTAGCTTGATGACAAAAAGATAGACCAATGGACTCTATACTTTGATGGGTCCCATACTCAACATGGACTTGGATTCGGTATTCTATTTCTCACACCACAAGGAGATAGTATACCCAAGGCCTATAGGATTGCATTCCCATGCACAAACAACATCTTAGAATATGAAGCTCTTATCACAGGGTTAAAAATGGCTATTGAATGGAGAATAAAAGAGTTGCATGTCTTCAGAGACTCTCAGCTAGTGATCAAAAAAGTGAATGATGAGTACCAAACAAAAGATAAAAAATTTCTGCCATATAAAAGAATGGTGGATAGCTTCAAGGAATACTTCATCAGAATAATTTTTGAGCAAATTCCTCAGATCAATAACAGATCTGTCGATGCAATGGAAACAATAGGCTCATTGCTTGATATTCCACAGAACATGCCTAAGTATGATTTTTTCATGGAATAGTTGTTAGTACCAGCATTCAAAATCCCAAAATTAGAATTGGTATGTGTTGTTATTGGTCCTAACTCCCCATGGTACCAGGATACCTTTGACTACATCCAACATTGTACCATACCCATTGACTTAATGAACACCCAAAAGAAAATATTCACCCATAGAACTTCTCGTTTTACCATCCTAGGAGATACCCTATACCATTGTAGTCTAGATGGTATGTTACTCTGATGCCTTGATGCAGAAGAAGCACAAAATCCCACTTTGGCAGACTTAACCTAGTCTAGAAACTGCTTAGAATAAGCTACTATTGTCCCTCCATGGAACAGGAATGCATACAGTATTTTAGAAAGTGTCAAAAATGTCAGAAACACAGTGACCTGGTTCATGCATCGGCATAGGAATTGAGACCTATAACCACACCATGGCCTTTCTCACAATGGGGATTAGAACTGGTAGGCAAGATATCACCTGCTTCATCCAACGAACACAAATTCATTATGACATCAACATAGTACTTCACTAAATGGATAGAGGCAATTCCATTGACCTATATCACTGGAAAATAGATATCAAAATTCATTTTGAATTATCTCATCTACAAGTATGGAATTCCCCAAACAATAATAACAGACAATGGAACCCCATTCAAAAATTAGGATGTCCAAGAGCTATGTTCCCAATTTTCTATCCACCATTGATTTTCCACACCCTATTACCCCCAAGGAAACAGTTAGGCTAAGGCATCTAACAAAACCATATTGAAAATACTCAAAAATACTATTAATGAAGCCAATCGTGATTGGAATTTGCAGCTAAAAACAACCTTATGGGCCTACCAAACTAGTATTCGCACACCTACTAGCACCACATCATTTTCCTTGGTCTACAGATCAGAGGTTTTCTTTCCTATTAAGGTAAAAATCCCTTCATTACGAGTTTCACTAAAAGGAATGATCAACAACAAAGAATACAAGGTATCCAGGATGAATGAATTAGAACTCCTAGATGAAAGATGTTTGAGCATGTTAAACCATCTGCAGGTTTATCAGAATCAGCTCAAACAGAACTATGGCAAAAGGATCAAGGACAGGAACTTTCAAGTTGGTGAATTAGTCCTCAAAGAGAATCAAAAGGTGTAACTAAATCAAGATGGCAAAGGAAAATTTGAACCCAACTGGTTAGGCCCATTTGTCATCACAACAAGCTACGACTCTGGGGCATATTATTTAGCTACTCCTGAAGGAGAACCTTTAGCTGAACCGATGAACAACAACCACCTCAAGAAGCTCTACACATGAAGCACATCAAAATACCCCAGGCAAAAGGGTAAAAATATAACAAAATAGAAAAAGAATAAAAAATACAAAAAATCAAAAAAATAAAAAGATAGAAAAATAGTAAAGACCAATAAAATGTTCTCTGAGTGAAAACCACTTCGTGGCGCTCTTAGAACAAGTATCATAGTGAAAACCTAGCAAACAGATGCTATGTTTGAATAAAACTTACATCATTATCTATCGGTACTATCCACGACATCCACCCATTTCATTTCATAATAAAACACGTTATCCAACCATGGCTTGTCACTAATTAAGGAAAGTCATCTTGTCTACAACTTGGGGTAGTTTCAAAAAGCTGGTCATGGATTAGAGCTTTAAGCATCCTATCATGGTCATGAAAATTACAAAAGATGAAAAATATGGAAAATAGCAAAAAATTGAAAAACATTTAGAAAACCACAAAAGACTAAAACATCAGGAAAACATAAGAAAAAAATGTCATGGGGTTATTCCTTCACTCAAACAGTCTAAGATATAAACATTTGCTTGAACCTCACAGCTAGTTCAAGTAGATTTCCCACAACATATCCTCTAGACACAGAAGTGGAATAGCAATCCAAATTATTAATGTTGTTTATCCAAAAATAGTTAATGCTTTGAGTCAAATAGTTGAACTATGTGGTCTCAGCATATACAACATAGGCAAGGCTTATTAGCCCCTGAGACCCTAGGTCAGTTCCCTTAGGTTTCCAACATGCTTTATTTCAACTTAGTCAAAAGAACAAAAACAGTAAAAAACAGTAAAAAAATACAAAATCCAAAAATATTCACAAAACAGAAAAGATCAACACACTCAAACCAAGTGAACTACAAGCCTCTGCATGTACAACGTAGGCAAGGCTTATCTTTGATGAGCCCCCAAGGCCCTAGGTTAGTTCCCTGAAAATGTCAAAAAAAATCATAAAACTTAGAAAAATCAAAACGACCCATGTACTCCATCATAATTCACAATAAGACATCATTCGTAATAAATAGACCGTCACATTCACCCTTTGACAAAACAAACAAAGCAAGCATCAGCAGTTGGAACCTTCAAGCAGACAATCGCAAAAGAATTTGATCACAAAGTGAACTAAAACAAAGCCAAGTATCAAATACATATTTTTTTGACAAGACCCAACAACATCCCGAGATATGCCCTAATGGATCCATTCCTATGATAGAAAAGATCAACATTGGATAAATAGACCCAACCCAAATAGATATGGCAAGTGATATAACATCATTGTTTTATCTATTTGTTATCTTTTTCTTGTGATTTACATTATTGACTCAATCCCAGGATCTCTCGAGGATGTCCATAAGGATTTAGAGAAGGAATGGGGGCAATTGAGTGTCATTTTTATTTTCTATTTGTGGATAGTCTTGTTATACTACCATGGTGAATACTTGCTTTGTTATATGTGTGGAAGTTGTCTTTGGAACATTTCATGTAACAGTGACATGTTAGGTTCTTAATACCCCTTGTGTTACTGGTCTGACATGTTTTTAAAGCTTCTCACCCATACACTCTAACAGGGTTTCCATATGTCTGGTATGAGCAAGAATACTCCTTTTTTGTAGAGTCAAAGTCCATGCAATAAATACAGTCACCTTTGTCATTAATACCCTAGTGCATCGTATTTATTTGCTATATCAAAACAGATTGTTCAAAACTACAAAGTCTTTAAAGAAAAGAAAAAGAACCTCATCAACTACTAATTAACATCACATTTCTATCTATCATCAATATTTATTCTAAAATTAACATCATATTTCTATCTATCATCAACATTTCTTCTAGATTAACATCACATTTCTATCTAAATTAACATCACATTTCTATCTATCATCAATATTTCCTCTAATTAACATCATTTTTCTATCAAATCATTAACATTTCTTCTAAGTGAAATCCGCATAGCAATATCATTAGTACCATTCTACATCCACAATATCGACATATACATCATGATGATAATAAACCAATAAAAACATCATATAAACATACATCATCATATATCGTCATCACATAAGCATAAAATGAGAATGAATCGAAGAAGGTATATATCATGTATATCATCATCAAAAAAGAGAGTACATCATCAGTGTGATAGGATATACAAAATCATAATACAAGGCCTCGAATGGGCTGATGAATATATACATACAAAAGACATGTCTACAAAATGCCTCTAAGTAATGAACAACATGAAGATCAAGTACAAAAGTAAGACCCCGACAAGAAGGACGAGAACCCTAATTTCACCTAGGAAACCCTAATTTCTACTTGGGGAAACTTCCTACTTTCAAAATAGAAGCTCAGAGAAACATCAAAACGAGAAACAAAGGACCTATAAACCTGATTCTGCAACCTAAACACATTAGAATGGAAATAGAACAAAGTCATGAGCCTAACCTCAAGACTTGAAATTTTTGGTCAACCTCTCGAGGGGGAAACATAGAGTCCTACCATCATTCCACGAAACACCAGGGCACAATGGGGCATAAATTTTTTTCAAAAAAATGTGATCTTAAAAATAGAATCTTTGAAACAAAGCAACCAGTACTTTGTATCAAAGAGGGGAAAAATGTAGACATGGAAAATTGACTTAACACCTATCACAACTCAAAACAACTTTGAATCAACTCAAAATGACTCTAAATCAACTCAGAACATCTCGAAACGACTCTGAATCAACTCAAAATGACTCCAAATTAACTTGAAATGTCTCGGAACGACTCTGAATCAACTCGGAACATCTTGAAACATATTGGAATCAAGTCAAAACATCTCTGAAACATCTCGAATCATCTCAAAATCATCCCACGATCATTAAATGGCATCAAATGGCATATGAAACCCTAATTTACTCTATTAATTGAATAATACAACATTATTTAATTAATCCACTATTTCATCATTTCTGACAAATTAAATAAATACCGTTTATTTAATAAAGTCTTGAAAACCCTAATTCTACTATTGATCGAATAATACAATGTTATTTGATTAATTCACATTTCATCCTTTCGACCAATTAAATAAATTGAATTTATTTAATAGTCCTAATCTAATCTTACTTCATCCTGATTAGTCAAACAAACGCCAATTATTTGATTACGTCACTAATTCACCTTATTCCTCAAAATTAATTGAATTATTAAATTATAATAATTTAATTATGACACTTTCCCTCCAAAATTTGAATATTCAAATCAAACTATTCAAATCAATTATCAAAAATCAAATTAAAACACAAAAAGGAATTAATTAATTAATTAATATTCCTCACCCACTTCCTTATTGAGAAAATCATGGATTGCTAACTAAGCAGTCTAATTTTGCTAACTCAACCATCTAATTCCTAACTAAACCCTAATTGATCAATCAATTGCTAACTGAGCAGTCAATTGCTAACTGATCAATCTAAAACCCTAACTAGCCAATCTATTCTTCAATCACCCTAATTGTGCAATCAACTTTGCACAATCTTCTCATGTCTAATTCCTCTCAACACATGTTGACTGTTGATCTAGATATTCTCCAACGTAATCCTAATCGTCAATTTGAAATCCCATTTCCTATATAACAAACCTCTCTCCTCACAAATATGGGATTAGAGAATCAACATACCTTATGCAATGAAGTGTTATCGAGATCATCCTTGAGAGAGCTTCATTCCTTCAATGAAGTGTTATGAAGGCGAAGTGCAGTATATGAACACAAAAGAACTCACGTGCCTGGAGAATGTGAGATAAATGTTCATATTCAAAAAAACTTCAAGAAACCTTGGGCCCACACCACTTCAGCTCCATAAAAGCCCTAAAATGAAATATTTGTAGTGTTGAAAAAAGTATCCCTTTTTCATAGTTAACCTGGGATTAATTGATACAAAACTAACTTAGCATTGCCTTCGTTTAGTGTTGTAATGTGTCACACACATTCACATTAATCTAGGGGCCCCTTTCAAAACTAAATACTTAAATTGTACCTTGTTAAAGTGTTGTAAAGTGTTGTAGCACACTTTCACACTTTTCTAGGGTTGCTTTAATCAATAAAGCCTAATAGGATCCTTTTCAAATAAAATGTAATTAATTTGTACCCTCTTTTAAGTGTTGTAAAGTGTTGTAACACACTTTCACACTTATCTAGGGTCATCTTAATTAATTGTGGTTAATTAGAGTTAATTAGCCTCTTTAATTCAAATTTAAGCCTTATTTGTGACACCTCTCAAAGATCCATCCCAAAACCCATAATTCAAATTGTAAAACATTTAATTGGGAAAAATCAAGTTCCTAGAAATTGGTGCTAGGACCCATTTTCCCTAGGTGGCGAATGGGTCCTCCCTCTATAGGACCCCCCTTTCTTTGCATATTTTACATGGGTTTTTTATCCTATTTCCCTTGTCGAAGGCAAGGTCCTGAAAAATAGTGCCAGGACCCATTCGCCCTAGGTGGAGAATGGGTCCTCCCTTAATGAGGACCCTCTTTTTGAATTTAATCCTGGTGGGATTTTAATAATTTTCATCTCCAGATCTGGTGTCGGTTTGAATTGTTTGAATTTTAGGGCTAATTCTCAAATTATGTATAAATACAAGGTTATTTCACATGATTTCAACTAGAAGAAGATTTCAAGCAAGCTAAGAGACAAAGAAATTTCATGAGATCAAGAATTCACGGTCAAGAAGCAAGTAAAAGTGAAGTTTGGAGTAGCATTACAAAGTCTTCAAGCTCATTTTGTGTCCAAGATCAAGCATTAGTGAAGGTTGATGATAGATGTATATGGAGAATCATGAGGGATTCTAGGTGTTGGGAGATGCACAAGACATACAACCAAGCCTAGGGACTTGTTTCTAAGTGATCCCATCTTCCACAATCATCCTATTTGTAGCCGACATGAGGTATATTCATATTTGTGGCTTTTTAAGGGGATTAGACATCTTCTTTAGTGAGTCATTTGCATTGTTCATGTTACAGTTAGAGTTCTATTCTAAAACAATTGGATAGAATTTCCTTTACATTTTCATAGATCTTAGTCTTAGAAACACTTAAGATTAGGATTGCACACACATTTACATATTTCATATTTTCATTCATCATCAAAGGCTTAGGTACCAACAATAGGTTTTGTAAGGAAAGCTAAGGTGCGGAACTAACTCTCCTAACGTCAAAACCTCAGGGAAGAATGCATAAGTGCTTTTAAATTTTTCAATTACAATCCAATTAAGATACACTTCTAAGAAATAATAGAAATAGAGAATATAACATACACAGATGAACACCAGATTTACATGGGAAAACCCCTACGGGAGAAAAACCCACCACACCAAGAAAAGCCTCTTTGTATTATAGTAATGGAGATTACATACAAAGATCAGACTTATCTTTCTGATGTCAAAATTACAATAGTAGATTCAATAATCAACCTTGTACAAAACATTACAGAATATCGCTCTCTGAATTGAATTCACACTGATCATACATCGAACTATTCATCCCACTAATCGTCCAAAAAAAAAAATCATCTGCAATTACAGAATATATCCATATCATCACTGGTCTGTTGAACTTCCTCACAAGAACGGCCACAACAGACTAACTTCCAACGGTTCCCATTCGGCTTCTCTGATTGGTCGAAGACTCACCACATAGGATAGTCATCACTCAGTCAAAAGCTTTCAAGCAATATTCACATGTCGGTGAGACACTAACCATGTCTCCCCGATGCCACAATACCCAACTGTCGATATCGGCCAGACTCATCACCTTCGGCAAGAGGTTACACCGAGTTCACAAGTTGTTGCTCAGACTTCCCCTTGTCGCCAAGACATCATACCGATATCCATCACATGTAGCGCTATTTAGCAAGACCATCGTTATTCGATGAGAGGTTATACCGAAGTTCAAAAGTCACTTAGACATTAGCATTCCCATCAGAAAGACTATCGCTCTTCACCAAGAGATCATACCGAAGCCTTCATGTTACACCTAAAAGAACACTCGTCGGCAAGACTTAGGCTATCGTTGAGAAGTAATACCGAATGTTCACACCTTTTGCCGATGACTTCAGTCACCAGGAGACTCACTGAAGACACCCAGTAACAAAAACATGTAGCAATGTTAGAAATACTTACCGCTATCGATGAAACATCATACCAAAGCAAGCCTTTCGGCCAAGGGTCTCCCCGATGACTTCAAGTGTAACACTGTTTGCGAGACAACCCTCCATCGCTAAGACTTCATACTGAAGCATTGGTGTTACTCCAATGACTCCAGTCACCATGAGTCTCCCCGACCATCACAAAGAACAACCTGTTGGCCAAACCAACCCACTCGGCAGAGGGTTACACTAAACACAACGAGTCACAGTGATAGTTCCAGTCGGCAAGACATCAACAAGGTCTCAACAACCTGAACATTCCACAAGGTTGCACAACTGCTAGTCAGCCAACAATAAGGATGTCACACCGACTTGGATCTTTCAAAGGTTTTAGCCTATGAGATTGAGGCACATTATTCCAACAATCTCCCACTTGATGAAGATCACACAGACACCTCCAAAACAAAACAAAATTACTGACATTCATTGGCACTAAGGCCCATCGCACTGGCACACCACCTGAACTTGTCTGTGCTCATTGGCTTTGTCAATGCATCTGCAACATTCTCCAGAGTATCCACTTTTTCTAAGGAAACCTTTACATCCACCATATCTCGTACAAAATGATATTATACATCTATATGTTTCGTCCTGGCATGGAAACTAGGATTCTTTGCCAAACAAATAGCACTCTAACTGTCACAGTAAATTGTTATTTTCCCTGCATCATAACCAATGTTAGAACACAAACGTTTTAACCAGATTGCTTCTTTATAGGCGTGTGTTGCTGCCATGTATTCTGCCTCTGTAGTGGACAAAGTGACTATAGCCTCCCGCTTACTCATCCAACTCACTGCACCACCATTCATCATGAAAATATATCCACTGATGGATCTTCTGCTATCAATGTTCCCTGCCTAATCAGAATCCGCATAGCCTCGAATTTTGAGAGTCCTCTGTGATTCAACAAAGTTCCCATGGTAACACAAAGAATATTCTGAAGTGCCCTTCAAATATCTGAATGCTCTTTTCACAGCATCCCAATGTGATCTTCCAGGATTAGCCATAAACCGACTAAGTACTCCCACTGCTTGGGCAATGTCTGGCCTAGTACATACCATTGCATACATTAGACTACCAACCGCACTAGCATAGGGCACACTGGTCATGTCCTCCATCTTAGTAGGATATTTTGGATAGTCTTCAATAGATAGCTTCGTTCCCTTCAAAACTGGAACAACTAGTTGCTTGCAGTCAGTCATACAAAATCTCTCTAGAACAGTCTTAATATACTTACTCTGACTAAGCCAAAGTTTTCTACTCTCCATGTCCCTGGTTATTTCCATTCCCAGAATATACCTTCTCGCACCAAGATCTTTCATTTCGAACTTTGCAGACAACTAAGACTTAAGATCAGAAATCATTAACTTACTATTGCCTATGAACAACATATCATCAACATAGAGAGCAATAATAAGGACTTGATCACTTTTAGCTTTGTAATACACACAATGATCAAATTTTGATCTTACAAATCTCAATGACAAAACAAAAGTGTCAAACTTCTGGTACCACATTCTAAGAGACTGCTTTAATCCATAACGAGACTTTTTAAACTTGCAAACTAGTTTTTCTTTACCTTTCTCCACAAAGTGCTCAGGCTGGGACATATAGATTTTTTCTTCAAGATCACCATGAAGAAATGTTGTATTCACATCCATCTGTTCAATCTCTAAGTCATGCATTGCTGCAATTGACAAAAGAAATCTGATAGATGTCAGCTTACCTACAGGAGAAAAAATTTCTCCATAATCAATTCCCTCTACCTAGGAATAACCCTTCACAACCAACCTCGCCTTATATTTTTCCACACAGCCATCCAGACCTATTTTCTTTTTAAATACCCATTTGCAGCCCACAGCTTTTCTGCCTTCAGGCAAGGGCACCAAACTCCAAGTTTCATTCTTTTCTAATGATGTCATTTCTTCATTCATGGCTTCCAACCAAGAATTTGAGTCAGACATTCTAAATGCCTCTTTCACAGTCCTAGGCTCATCAGTGCTAGAAATTAAAGCATAGGAACAAGTAGAATCTATCAAAGAGAACCCATACCTATTAGGTTGCTTTCTTCTTTCACGAGTTGACCTCCTCACTCTGTGAGGCTGAGGTTGTTCTTCTTCTTCAGAACTCTCAGAACTGCTTGAGCTCTCCTCAGTTTTAGGTTCATTTTGAATTTTCAATTCCTCTTTATCTGGTGTCGAAGGAATTTCAACTACATCCTCTTTGTTTTTTTTATTTTGTCTTTGACTGTAGATCCAAGGTAGAAGGCTTCAGCTCACGAAAGATAACACTTCTGTTGTATAGAACCTTCTCTGTATCAGGATTCCAAAGCTTGTATCCTTTTATGCTAGCACTATAGCCAATAAAAATAAATTTAACAGCCTTGTTCTCCAAATTAGATCTTTTCTCATTCAGCACATATGCATATGCCTCACAGCCAAAAACACGAATATGTCTTAAAGAGGGCTTCTTACCAGACCATGCTTCCAAAGGTGTTTTCTCAACAAGAGCAGAATTAGGAGAATGGTTTATCAAGTAACATGCTATAGCAACTGCCTCACCTAGAACTTCTAGTCCAAGCCAGCACTACTCAGCATACTTCGTGCTCTTTCCATCACTATCCTATTGAACCTTTCTGCAACTCCATTTTGCTGCAAAGTGTAAGGTGTAGTTTTATGTCTTTTAATCCCATGATCTTTACAATACCTCTCGAACTCATCAAAACAAAACTCACTGCCATTATCAGTCCTTAAACATTTTATTTTTCTTCCATCTGATTTTCTACAAGGTTCTTAAATTCCTTAAACCGACTGAACACTTCTAATTTACTTTTCAAAAAATAAACAAATCTTCTTGAATAATCATCAATGAATGATACATAGTACCTTGACTTAGACAAAGAAGGAACATTCACTGGACCAAAAACATCAGAATGTATATAATCAAGCAAACTAGAAGATTTGTGAGGACTCGAATAAAATGAAACACGGTGTTGTTTACCATATATACAATGTTCACAAAACTCGAATTTGAGGTTACAATCATCAAGCCCCTCAACCAGGTTTTTATTCTTCAAGGTTTTTAAACCTTTCTCTCCAATATGGCCTAGCTTATGATGCCAAAGCATAGTCTTTTCTGCTGGAAGTTTAACTTCCATAGAGTTTACACTATCAGGAATTTCTTCCTCTTTTCCTCTATGAGTAGCTTTCTGTGACTTTATAGAGAAACTATTGCATTAAACAGCATGTGCATCTAGCTTATACAAGGTACCAATACAAGCACCCCTTGCTAGCACCATAGAGCCTCTAGTCATCTTGCAACCATTTCCAAAGAACGTGACTTGCACTCCAATATCATTTAGCATACTAACAGAAAGTAGATTTCGAGCCAGACCTGGAATATACATTACATCATTGATTCCCTTCACTCTTCCATCAGGGAATTGAATTCTGACTCTTCCACGACCAACTATTTCCAAAGATGAATCACTTGCCAAATACACCTTTCCACCAATATCATATTTTTCATACTTTGTGAACTAGTCTCTATGAGATGTCATGTGGAAAGATGCTCCAGAATCAATCATCCAGACATCATCTGATGCATGTGTAGCCAAGGTTGCAATGAAGGCATCTGCATCACTCTGAGAAGAATCATTGTCGGAAGAATTATTATTCTTCTTCTTCTCCTCCTCTTTGCAATCCTTTCGGACATGACCAGGTTGCCCACAATTCCAGCAATTCACCTTGGACTTCTTTCCAGGAGACTTTGATCTCCCCTCTGATTTTGATTTGGACTTCTTGTCCTTCTTCTTGCCTTTTTCTTTCGATATGCCTCTAACAGCAAGAGCCTCCTTCGCCATCTCAGAAGATTTCCTTCTCATTTCTTCTAATAACAAAGAAGCAACAACATCTTCCATCTTAAAAGTGGATGTCGTACTCCCAATAGCCATCACCAGGTGATCCCAAGAATTTGGCAAAGAACATAATAACAGCATACAGCGATTGTCTTCATCAATCTTCACACCCACAAATGTTAATTGTGCAATCAGCATGTTGAATGCGTTCAAATGATCAGCAACAGACCCTCCTTCTTGCATTCTCAAAGTGTACAGCTTCTTCCTCAAGAATAATTTATTCACCAAGGACTTGCCCTAATAAATAGTTGTCAGTCTTTTCCACAAGGAAGATGCAGTCTTTTCTTCATGAACATTCAAAAGAATAGAGTCTACTAAATAGAGCCTTATCAGCCCCTTTGATTTTCTATCTGCAAGGTCCCAATCCTCTTGCTTCATGCTTGTATGCTTTGCTCCAGACACAACAATCCAAAGATCATGATCAACTAACAGATCTTCCATTTTAAGTGTCCACAACTCAAAATTGTTGCCATTGAATCTCTCAATTTCAATCTTTCCTGACGTGCTCGCCATCTTAACCTATAATTTGAATTACCAAACTTCTACAAGACTCCCACTGAATAGAAATTGACATGAAACACCCAACGTACCCACAAGGATAACACAACTGGCCAGGCTCGGATACCACTTGTAAGGAAAGCTAAGGTGTGGAACCAACTCTCCTAACGTCAAAACCTCAGGGAAGAATGCAGAGGTTCTTTTAAAATTTTCAATTACAGTCCAATTAAGATACACTTCTAAGAAATAATAGAAACAAAGAATATAACATACACGGATGAACAACAGATTTACATGGGAAAACCCTTACGGGAGAAATACCCACCACACCAAGAAAAGCCTCTTTGTATTATAGTAATGGAGATTACATATAGAGATCAGACTTATCTTTCTAATGTCAAAATTACAACAGCAGATTCAATAATCAACCTTGTACAAAACATTACAGAATATCTCTCTCTGAATTGAATTCACACTAATCATACATCGAACTATTCATCCCACTGATCGTCCAAAAAAAAAACATCATCTGCAATTACAAAATATATCCATATCATCACTGGTCTGTTGAACTTCCTCACAAGAACGACCACAATAGACTAACTTCCAACTGTTCCCATTCAGCTTCTCTGATTGGTCAAAGACTCACCACATAGGATAGTCATCACTCGGTCAAAAGAATTCAAGCAGTATTCGCATGCCAGTGAGACACTAACTGTGTCTCCCTGATGCCACAATACCCAACTGTTGATATCGGCCAAACTCATCACCTTTGGAAAGAGGTTACACCGAGTTCACAAGCTATCACTCAAACTTCCCCTTATCGCCAAGACATCATACCGATATCCATCACATGTAGCGCTATTTGGAAAGACCATCGTTATTTGATGAGAGGTTATACCAAAGTTCAAAAGTCACTTATACATTACCATTCCCATTGGCAAGACTATTGCTCTTCACCAAGAGATCATATTGAAGCCTTCATGTTACACCAAAAAGAACACTCATTGGCAAGACTTAGGCTATCGCTAAGAAGTAATACCGAATGTTCACACCTTTCGCCGATGAGTTCAGTCACCAAGAGTCTCACCAAAGACACCTAATAACAAACACATGTAGCAATGTCAGCAAGACTTACCGCTATCGATGAAACATCATACCGAAGCAAGCCTTTCAGCCAAGGGTCTCCCCGATGACTTTGAGTGTAACACTATCAGTGAGACAACCCTCCATCGCTAATACTTCACACCGAAGCATTTGTGTTACTCCGATGACTCCAGTCGCCATGAGTCTCCCCGACCATCACAAAGAACAACCTATCGGCTAGAACAACCCACTCAGCAGAGGGTTACACCAAACACAATGAGTCACAGTGATAGCTCCAGTTGGCAAAACATCAACAAGGTCTTGGTGACCTAAACATTCCACAAGGTTGCACAACTGCTAGTCGACCAAACAATAAGGATATCACACCGACTTGGCTCTTTCAGAGGTTTCAGCCTGTGAGATTGAGGCACATTATTCCAACAAGTTTGACTAAGGCAAACCCTTATCCACCAACAAGCTACCAAATTTGTCTTGCAAGTTATAGGTAGATCCAGATTCAGAAACAAGAATTTTGAAGTGTAAAGGAGAAGAGCAGACCTAGAAGTTACAGATCAAACTCAAAGATCATCATTGATGCTTCGAGTAAAAGTTTGAGTGGTGTTCAAATTTAAGATCAAAAATTGGTAGCCTATGAGTCCAAAATTATGACCCTATGAGAAAATATATGGTTCACACAACTTGGAACTAGCTGCAATATTACATGCTCTCCATGTTTCCAGACATTACTTGCAAGGAAATCAATTTGAGCTTAAATTAGATGATCAAGGTCTCAAGTATATATTCATTCAACCAAACCTAAATGTGAGATAAAGGTGATGGTTGGAATTTTTATCCAGTTATGTATTTGAGATAAATTACAAAAAAATGACAAAGAATCAATTAGCTAATGCGCTAAGTTGCAAAAGGCATATTGCAACAATGGTTTCAATTTGGTCAACCTTTCAAGAGTAGGTAATAAATAATTCACTTGGAGATGAATTTTATGAGCAATTCAAGAAATAACTTTCAAAAAATCCTCAAGATACTAGGTAAGAAGGGTACCTTTTTTAATCTAATGGATTAATGAGATACAAAGATATGATGTATGTTCCAAATCAAGATTATTTGAGGAACTTTGTATTAAAAGAAGCACATTTTGTTTTATATACTAAACATCTAGGAGTAATAAATCTTTTATCAAATTTGAAACTACTTTATTTATGGAAAGGGATGAAGCAAGATGTGACAATATTTGTAGCAAGATGTCTAGAGTGTTACTGATGTCTAAAGATGACACCATTCTTGTAGTGATGGATAAACTCACAAAGGTGGTTCATTTTATTCTAGGAAGTCTTACTAATGGAGCACCTATCCTAGAAAAAATATTTGTGAAAGAAATATTTAGATTGCATGGAGTTCTTGAGAATATTATCTTAGATAGATTGTTCCACAGATGAATTCAAGGTTCTGGCGAACCTTGTTTTTATTGCTAGGAACTCAATTAAATATGATTTTAACTTATCATCTAGAGATAGATAGCCAAATTTGTTGGAAGTTTTCTTGTCATTGATGAGATTGTTGCCAACATGAGCAAGAGCATATATGGTGTTGTCATTGATGTCAACATTGATGTACAACTATTTGATGAGCATGAGTGATTGTGGTGATAGCAATCTAGTATATAGGTACAAGAGTTTTGGTCTGGTGTAGAACATATGTGTCTGATATTTGGCTAAGTCCCAAAGTACAATTTTTAGTGTACAGTGAACTAGTTTTGAGGTTTGCATTGCTTTTCCATGAAGAACCAGGTTATGTGAATCTAAGGAAATTTTGGTATATGTTGGAGGATTTTAAATCCAAATTTTCATGTCTTGATGTCCTCTGGTTTAAAATTTATGATCAACAGAGTATCAAGTTTGCTAGTGATAGTGCTACCAGTATAGAGAACATGATTCGAATGCTCCACATTCCACCATGGAAGAATATTTGGTTATTTGGTTTTGTGGGAGTAATTACAAGTGTTTGAAACACGAGTGGTTCAAGTGGGAAGTGTTTTGGTGGTTTGCATGTTATTTTGTGGATATATAGATGGTTCGTGTCACCAATATTTTTTTATCTGGTGTTGACCTAAAGAGTTTAGGGTTGTGCAAAGTTAAAGTATGAATTGATTGGTATTGAGGGAATAATTATAGGTCCCTTCCAACCTATTTTTATGTGTTGGAAGTTTTGAGGTGTGTGTGGTTGGATCTTGACCTGACAAGTTGATGTATTACATGTTTCATCTAATTGGGCTAACCTAATTGATGTTGTGGGTGTTTGTGAATGTAATGCATATAAATTTAAGTTCATTTTAGCGTTGTAGAGATAAGGTGTGAGAGTATGTGTGTAATGTAATATCAAGTATGTGAATATAGTACGAATGTGATGTTAATATAAGTAGAGAAAAGTGTGGAAGTGGTGTAGTATGAAGTGTGTTGATTCAATATTTTGAACTCCAGTGAAACTGTATCTCTTACATATTGTAGATGCATTATTAGCAGTTAAAATCTTGGCAGTGAGTCACCCCTCTTTTATATTCCTCTTATTCTCTGGATAGGGAGTCCTTCGGATAGTGAGTCCACTTGGCAGCGAGACTTTTTGTAACATGTAATTGGTTATAATATATTGTGATCTAATCCTCATTGTGGTTTTTCCGTTCTTGGGTTTTCCACATGAATCTAGTGTTCTTGTGTTGTGTGATGTGATGCATATTTTAATTTCTTCTTTTTATTTCTACAAATTGGATGAAATGTTTTTTAATATGGGTTTAAGTGGTTTCAGATAATATTGATTCATCCCCCCTCTCAGTATTTTGGGTGTTCAACAATTGGTATCAAAGCTTGGTTCCTTGGAAGAAGTTTAACGGCTTGAGGAATATCTTAGAGGTTGAACACATGAATACTAGGAGATATCCTACTCTTTCAGAACAAATTCCTATGATAGGATTCATTGAAGAAGATTGCATGGTTGACATGAAAGTAGAACTCAAATTATTCCTTGAAGATCTGGAAAGAACTGAAAGTGAGAAAAAAGATTTGAAAGAAAATGTGAAGGAGTTGAATTCATTAGAAAGTTGAGGAAGAAAATCAAGAAGTTCAGAGAAAGACATAAGGATGTTAATGAGTAGTTGAAACAATCAAATGAGAAAATCACCAGTTTGAAAGTGCAAGTTGAAGAAGGAAGAAGAGTTGAAGAATGCTTGAATGAAAAATTGAAAAGAAAATATACAAAATGTTCAAGACTTGAAGAAGAGGTTGTGACTTTGAGATCAGATCTAGAGAAAGCAAAGAATCAAGAAGATACATTCAAGAAGAGCTCTACAATACTTGATGAAATGATTGAAAATCAAAAGAATTCTAAAGATAAAGAAGGATTAGGGTTGAAAAAGGTGAAATTTCAAAGGTAGATTAGACATCAAGTACTAAAAATTAGAACCATGAACAAAAGAAGATTGAGGACAAGAAGAGCTATGGAAAACATGTCAAGAATAAGAGGAAAGACTTTAAAGGACCACCTATCAAAAAATTGAATGCAAAAAGGTACCCATATTTTAAAGGGTATTATTATCCTTAAAATAAATTTGGACATAAGGTTGTAGACTATAGAAGTAGAAAGAATCAGAATGTTCAATCATTTCCTAGTTAGTGCTTTACATGCAAAATATATGGTCATAAGGCTAGTGAATACATAAATTAGATAATGAATGGTTACAATAATGGCATCAGGTTTCAATACTTTAATGTCTATTGTTATGCATATAATGGATTTGGGCATAAGGCTAATGTATGCAGATCTAGAGTTGGAAAAAGTAAGCTTGTTAAAAATATTGTCATATGTCACAAATGCAATAAACCTAGACATATAGCCAAATTTTGCAAAAGCAAGAATGTGAAGGTTGATCTAGTATAGAATAATGATCTAGTGAATAAGGTCGATCCTATAAAGATGAAGAAAGAGATGAACAAGATCTGGAAAAAGAAAGAGGAGAATGAGGTTAAGAATGAGTCTATGGAAGCTTCTGATGTAGATGTTTCCTTTGGAAACTAAATTAAGAGATTTGGCTCAAGATTTTTAATAAACATTACCAATGATATGGTTTTGATGCCTTCAACATGTTGATAAAAGGTGGAGGTTGACATACCTAACCAACTAATGAAAACACCGGTGGAAAATCTTTTGCTATGAAGAATTGTAGAGAGTTTGAAGGTGACTATGTCATTATAGTTAGGGTTAATCAACTTTTTAACCTAACTTCAAATCAATGCAATTTATGCATTTTAGGTCATCCAAAAGTGTTTGCAAGTGATTTCGCTTATGAAAAAAATCATTTTCATTCGAGTGTTTGAAGATTGAAGAACAAAGAAGAGGCAAGTTGAAGCGATTCAAAATTTATGCATGAAAACACCAATTGGTGGAGATCTAAAGGTGTTTATAGATTTCTACTTTACCCTAAGTTTCAGAAGCATTTCAATTCTATTGCAAGATGTATACCTCACTGTTGGTGGTGTTTTTATCACTGCAACAACTCAGACGGAATACAAGTATCCTATCTCTCTTGAAAGGAGATTTCTATCAGCAAGCCTCAAGAAACAACCCTAAAGTCTCTAATGCCAGGTCTTGAAAATGCAAAAAAAAACTCAATGATAATGTGAAAATACTGGTAATCACAAGGGGCCTTACAAAAAAAATGTTGGAAGCTTCAAATTCATCAAATGTAGCAATAGTGGTGATGCTTTGTGAATCTTTCTCTAACAATAATTTCAAAGAAATATCAAAAGATAAGGGTTTAAGAGAGATATCTAAACTAAAACCTAGGATCAATTATGCAAAAAACAAAGCGTTCAAGATGGACCAATCTTCCAAAATCAATCCTTGCTTCACCAAGATCGAATCTACAATATCACAAAGACAATGCAATCTCCAAAGGAATTAAATATTTTTTGATTGTAAATATCTAAACATTTATCCAAAAGCATAAATGCATAAGCATTCACAATTGAACTTGAGTGCAACGAAGAGTAGGCCTGGGCTAACTTTACACAGAAATCCACAATCAACAGATCACCAAAATTATGGACCAAATATTCCTCAACACCTTAAACACTTTATCATAAACACAAATGAATTGGAACTAGCTCTACGATTAACCATGAAATCACTTACTCAAAAAAACTTATAACATATTTGAGACAAAAGAACCATACATAAATGAAATAACACAAAGAAGACCACCAAAAGATAATGTCTTCACTTGTATTCACTTCACCAATAGTTTGCAACAATCCCAGTATTTCTTGTCTAGTAGCATCAATTACAACTAACAAAAACCCCTTACAACTGAGGAAGAGGCCTCAATATATAGAACTTCTCATGACTTGTCAGCCTAGGAGAGAAATTATATTAGGTTTTACATTAGGTCGGCCAGATAAGTCGTCCTTGGAATTTTTTAATTTCCTGATTTAATTTCATAATGAAATATTGCATAAGTCAGCCTCAAAAGGCATTTTAAAATAAAATAAAAGATGTTGGCACATAAATCAAGATATATCTGACTTGTATCCTTGACAAACTCAATGTAAAAATCACATCTCTTGAGGAAGGTAGGTTGGGTCATCCTCCTTGTCTTTTTCTCCTTCTCTGGAAAGTTCCTTGACTTTGGAAAGTGTGCCATCAAGGTCAGCCTAATCTGGAACTAGGATGAAATTTATTCTCACTTTAACTATTCTCAACTCCTCTTCATACTTAACCAAAGCCTTCTCCCATTTTGTTTGTAGCAATTGATATCTATCCAAGTTGGAGATATAAATAATTGCATCCTCAAGTTGATCTTTGATGATTGGCCCATTCTTAGTTGGAGAGTATTCCTCATTCCACCAATTTTGTATTTGATCCACATTTAAATTCTTTCTCCCAAATTTCTTCCAACCTGTGAAAATTCTCCAAAAATGCAACATAGCTATCAAATATCTCCTTCACTTTGTTTTGGATCTTTGATATTTTCTTAAGTGCCTTCATCATGAGTTCTCTTTTGAAATTCAATGCCTCCATCCATTCCATTCACTTATTTATATCCTCTGTTGTGAGGACATTCCTCTTGAATAGCTCTTCCTTAGGGATCTTTGTGATTTTCTTCAACTCAACAATGGTAGCTAGCATCATCTGCCTTTTGACAATCTATTGTAAGTTGAGATATTTCTTCAAGAAATGATGCATCTTTCTCATATGTATGCAATATCTTATCAATCATTGCATCCCCTCTCTTACTTACACTGTCAAGCCATTCTTGGGTAACTTGCAAGGATGTTCTCATCTTCTCAATCTTTGAAACAACATCCTTAGATAATAATCCCTTCAAAAAGAGGTGCCTTCACCAATCTGTGCCTACAAGGGCTTGATAAAATGTTGAACATAATTATATACCTCCTTCAATTTTTGTTGCAACTTCTCCTTGTCCCTTGTTGTATTATCTAGCCTTTGGAGTATAACCTACATAGATTCTTGCAAATCTTCTTTCTCGTGCTCTTTTTTGGATGGGCCTTAATTGATGGTTTCCACCTTATAATCTAATGATCTAACCTCATCCTTGAACTTTCCATCTACATGGGTAGCAATGTGAATAACTATGTTATTTGATTCATCCCTGGCCCATTTGGAGACTATTTTGGCTCTCTTTCTCTCATAATGGCTGACCCCAACTAGCTAGAAACTTACCCCAGACTGGAGCTTCTTCTTCTACAATAATACGCTTTGGATTTAACCTTTTCTCCAACCAATCCGGGGCTATAGATTGCTCCATTTCTGTATTTTCCTGAAAAAAAATTCTGCTCAGGTTGATCTTTGGAGGGATTGTCTTCATCTAGATTTTCATCAATTTTATCTTGATTTTGTTGTCCCTCATCTTTATCTTTTGTACCGGATACATCCACATGTTTTTTCACAGGGGATTGGGAAGGAACTTCCTTGGTTCCTTCTGATGTTACTTCTTTGCTTTGCACTTTTGGAATAGTCTCTGCCAATTTCCTCTTGAAAGCATTCAATTCTCCACTCTTAGGTGTGGGAACATCTTCATCTTCCTCTTCTTCTTCAAGGTTTCTAGAGACATTATCTTCTTCATGCACTGGCATATTTTGAATAGGAGAGGTGGGAGGAGTATTATTTCCTATAACTGCTCTCTTTGCTTCTTCTTGAACTTCATCAGTAGGTACCTCTTCAACATTTTCTTCATGCTCATCCACTACATCCTCCCCATCTATATTCTCTGTAGGGGGAGCTTTTTGCTTAGGAGAACTTCTTCTAACATATACATGTGGATTTTCTCCTGAACTATCCACATCAACTACTTTTGCTTTGGTT
>VDFB02334080.1:0-18343 GCA_007258455.2 Sequoia sempervirens | reverse complement strand
ATAAAATTGTTGATTTCTTAAAATATTAATTATATTTTATAAAAAAAGTTCAGAAAAATTCCTATCTCAAAACTTTATCAATGAAAGTTCAATGCCTAGATATTTCATGGGAAGCTTAACTTCTCGTTCAAACCAATTTTTTTAAAAAAAACCGCTGCTTACCTAAGTAATCAGCCTTACGTTTTCTTTGGTTAGAGTCTTCGGTTATGACGCGGGGTTTCAGTAATTAATGTCCCAATCACGCCAAAAACAGTTTTAGATGATAATTAGAATAAAACCTTCCACCTGAAAGTCAAAACGAAGGCAAGGCGAAATAAATTGTCTTCAGGAACACAGAAAGCAGGACGCGAGATCATCTTATAAATACAAACACTAGCAAAGCAGAAGGAAGAAGAGAAAAAAAGAATAGTCAGATCTGTTGACAATTTAAACGATTTTCGAAAATGTCGTGGCTGAGAAATGCAATGAATAAGGCAGCGGAAGTGGGAGTAGGAGGGAAGAACAATCTAACACGCACTGTAAAGACCTATGCAGGCACCGTCGTTCAACATGCCGGCCAGGCCGTGGCCGAAGGCGCCAAAATTATTCAAGATCGAATGGTAAGCTTGCTTAATTTCGTTAATGGCAGGTTTAAATTATTGAATTCACTGTTATTAGTGTATAGCGTCTGCGCATTGATGGATAGGGTTAGTGTTTAATCATTTTTAAATTTTTTTCTTCCAACATTGTAATAACGATCTCTCCTTTTTAAAGTTTGTTTTTATGGAATTCACTGTTGTTAGTATTCAGTTCACTGGTAAACAGGGTATTACTCTACAGGGTTAGATTTGAAATGAATTATTGCCTTTTTGAATAATATTTATTAGTAAATTGTCCTTGCTTTGTAGCATGCAGCTTAGATGCCATGAATAAGGGCTCTTTGGTCGAATTCACCCAGGATTTACATCTGGCCTGGGCTGCAGGAGTAGGCGACACACATAACTGGATATGGTAGTTTGCCCAATTTAACATTTAACATTCATAATTAGATGTGGTAGTTTACCTGATTCAACATCAACATTGAACATGTGAGCATGGCCTTTACTGTTGCATTGAAGCACTCCCATAATTGAATGCGGTAGTGTATACAATTCAGCATTCAACAATTGTCCATATGAGCATGTAAACATGTCTCATGAGGTTTTGAACGTGGGTCTGCATTATAAGAACCCCAATGATTCGAGCGCTCATTGTTTTGATTTATACCAAGGAGTCCATGCCTCCGATGATTTGTTATAAAAAAATTGCCATTTTCTCTTCATGAATTCAGAGAGAGAGAGAGAGAGAGAGATTACCGCTTGAGTTTGACTGTTGCATTAAAGCACTCCCATAATTGAATGCGGTAGTGTATATAATTCAGCAATCAACAATTGTACATATGAGCATGTAAACATGTCTCATGAGGTTTTGAACATGGGTTTGCATTATAAGAACCCCAATGATTCGAGCGCTCATTGTTTTGATTTATACCAAGGAGTCCATGCCTCCGATGTCTTTTTGTAAAAAAATTGCCATTTTCTCTTCATATATATATATGTAGAGAGAGAGAGAGAGAGAGAGAGAGAGAGGATTTACTGCTTGAGTTCATCCCATTTGTGCAAATTCATCTGATAATTGAACATATATGTGAAATAGAGATAGAGAGATAAGGAAATATAGGGAGAGAGAGAGAGAGTGCTTGCTCATTGTTGTGATTTATACCAAGGAGCCCATGCCTCTGATTATTTTTTATAAACTATTTGTCATTTTCTCTAGAGAGAGAGGTTGTTGTAGCATTCAGCTCTTTGTTAAGTTTCTGATTTATAGCAAGGAGTCAATGCATCTGATGATTATTTATACATAATTTGCCATTTTCTCTTCGTGAATGAGAGAGAGAGAGAGGGAGGGGCGGGAGGATTTACCGCTTGAGTTCATCCCATTTGTGCAAATTCAGCTGATAATTGAACATATATGTGAAATAGAGATAGAGAGATAAGGAAATATAGGGAGAGAGAGAGAGAGTGCTTGCTCATTGTTGTGATTTATACCAAGGAGTCCATGCCTCTGATTATTTTTTATGAACAATTTGTCATTTTCTCTACAGAGAGAGAGGTTGTTGTAGCATTCAGCTCTTTGTTAAGTTTCTGATTTGTAGCAAGGAGTCCATGCATCTGATGATTATTTATACATAATTTGCCATTTTCTCTTTGTGAATTCTTTAATGAATCTCTGACATTGCACTGGTCTGTGTTTAACTATTGAACAAGAGTAGAATTTCAGACGGCATAGCCCTTTTTTGGGATAAATTTTTAGAAAGTAACTTGGTGCGTGGCTGATTAGATGCACTGTTATGGAAATTTAGTTTTTTTTTGAAATTTAGATAACTCTAGATGTGCATCTAACATGTTGAATTAGGGAAAATTACTGTAAAATCTGCAAGTGACATGATTGACCAGTCTATATAAACTCAGGGTTTAATTTTTAAGCAGTTGGGGTTTCTGCAGTCCAACAGTTTTGGACACCATTGTTCTGGTATGAACTGCATGAATGATCTATTTTAGCACTCATTGCATCAGGTTATGCTTCACAGGGATGAACCGGTAAGGTTAAAAACTTAAAACTAATAAATGAACCATCACATAGCATCATTTGTTACTGCTGTTAAACGAAGAGTTGTTATTTTGTAATTTTAGTTTCGCTTGTTTAACATAATTGCTTAAGATAAATGAGTGTAAAGCAGAAAATAAATAGCGTTAAAACTTTCTTCTGGAAAATTAGCAAATTGCCCTAAGTTTGCTGACATCCATGCACTGCAAAGGACACGGGGCAAGTGACTAAGAACAAATGAGGAAGAAAAAATACATAATATTAGGCTTAAATGCATGAAATTTAGTTTGTTGTTGGGTATTTTATTATTTGACTTCACTTTTTCTGATATTAAATTTGCAAATATCAATAATGCTGGAAACTGTTGAGGTTTGATTGAATTAGTAGTGCTGTTGTTTTTCTCCAAGTGTTGGGGATGGGGGATATGCTTTTGTGGATGGTGAAAAAATTTCTGGATTTTGGTCATGACAAGGGGAAGGTTACAAAAAATATGTGTAAAAATAAATACTTGAAAACTAAATTACAAAATTGAAAAAAATAACTTAAACAAATCAAAATAATGTAATTATATTGCTTCTGGTGTTGATTGTGATGAAGCTTTTTCATCAGACGTTTAGGATCACACTCATCCATCATCAGGATAGAGCTGAGGAGAAAAAATGGTTAGTTGCAGACCAAGCTCTCTATCCTGATGATGGATCACGGAGTGTGATCCGAAACGTTGATGAAAAAGCTTATACACAATCAACGCCAGAAGCAATATAATTACATTTAAATGGATTGTGGAAATCTCATATCACTTAAATCAAAATAAGCTAATTAAAAGAAAATAAAAATTAATCAAACAACACAATCCATTATCCAACATTTAATGACATTGTCACATTAATCATCAATGCAAATGATTACCATTGATTACAAAAGGCCGAAGTTACAATGACAATTCAGTGATACGTCTAGCATCATCAGCTACAAGCATGAAGTTACAAATTGAACATTGAAACAATGAAATCAAAATACCAAAATGAAAATGTTTAAGCTGTGGTGAGCAGAAAGTTCAATAACCAGTCATTATTAGATGGAAGTCTCATGAATTTCTTCTTTGACTCCTGAACTCATCTTGCTCAAACAACAGGACAAATGAATTCTGGCTGCACATCCTAGTCTTCATTAGCTTGCTCACTTGTTTCTACATCCCACTATGTTGCTTAATTTTCCTTCTAGTTATTTGTGTTGCCCACACAAGGGATGGGGAGATGATCTTTCATCCCCATCCTCTGTCCCTAGAGTGTCCCAAAAGGCAGGCCAAGCTGGGGGACGGTTCTCCATCGTATGTTGGTTCCACACTTCAAAGTTTCAAGTTTCAGCAGGGATGTGGCTTGTATGATCTTTAGAAATAATTTACCAATCTCCATTTTGTTATTCCTTCACTTGAAGACTTGAAGCCCCGAAAGTGCTTCAATGTGTGCATCAACAAAAAAGGGTTGAATTTCAAATGCCACTGCTAATTTTTGGACAATTTTAATAAAATCATGTGTCAGATATGTTATTGGATGCAATGTCAGGAAAGTTTAATTTAACAGAAACTGCATAAGTTTATGGTTGCATTTGATATGCTCAATCAGAGAAATTTACTGTAAAAAATCTATCTATTATGTCATTGGAAACAGTAATGAAGTAAATTTTTTTCCTGCAATATCTCACATATATGTGATTGGTGAGTCTGAGTTAAATTAAGTTAAAATAACACGAATAGTTAGGAAAAATAGAAAATATGCATATATTGATATTTAAGTTTTAACTTGTTCAACACATTTGCCTGTGAGAAGTTGGTGCAAACAGTGTGGTCTTTCAGAAAATGACCACTTTTTTGTTGATATTTATGCATTTCATAGGATGAGCAGGAACTCATCTTGACATTCAATTTCTTTTTTGCCGAGTATAGCTACTATTACGAAGAGTAAACATAATTGCTTGAGAACACTATTGGATGAACATTAGGATTAATGCATAACACTGATATTTTTAAATCAAATAAAGATATAAGGTCCAACCTCCTAATGATCGAAGAAAATACCCCAAATGGGATTCGAGATAATAGTTGGGCTCTCCAATGATTATATTCCTTTCACTTGATGACTTCAAGTAAAGGAAATCCTAAATAATAATTGTCCAATGATTCTATCTTGTTTATTTTATGAATTGAAATAATTGAACATTCATTGATTAGCTTTACTTAATGAGATGGCAATAACTTGAGCTGGCTCAGTACTAATAATGAAATATTATTCAGTATGTTACAATGTAACCTGCATGTTGGAAATTACTATACTTGATGCATATAAACTTTCTAGAGTCATAGTTACTTATGTTCTCCATTGTTGACACTCATGCTCACCGTTGTTGTTCAAGGGCCTTTGTTTTATTTGGATTGGAATGGATGTATAAGATTTGGAATTGTGAATGCCAGTTGGTAGTTGCCACCACACTAACCATTGTTGATTACATAGTGTAATGGGAAAAGTACCCACTTTACATGAATTACCCTAGGACAATTAATTAAATCACAATGACAAACAAATCTGACCTAGGATAATGAGCTGGGATTGATAATTGTGGTGGAATTAAAATAAATTAAATTGCATTACTTAGCTAGATTCCAATGATGGGACCATGCTATTACAAATGTTGGAAGTTGATTTGTCAAAGTATTGAAATTTTAGTGCCTGTTCAAATCAAGACCCTAGATTCTGCAATCTGACCGTTTTTCACTCAAGTTCACCTACATGAATGTGGACCTGATCTTTGTGAGTGTGAATCTGAACTTGTGTGTAGACTTGAATTGTAACTTGTGAATTTGAACCGATCTAATGTGGACTGTGGGAATTTCTTTTGCTTTGATTTCTAATGTTTGAATTAATGTAAGGATAAGTGGTGTTTAGGAACTCCTTTGGGGAATTTGTTGAATTGCAAGGGTCAAGTTCTTCTTAGTTGAACCCATAGTCAATTTGGCTTTATGGCTCTAAGCAAAGGAGTGAAGATAGAAATCAAGTGTGCAAGGGACCTCGGATGAGTTGTCATAATGTTTTGATAAACAATACTAGAATGCTCTCAAGAATGCTCTATTAATAAACCCTAGTATGCTTTTAGAATGATAGACCTTAATGGTTTCAAATGAGTAAAGAAATGTCATTAAAGACAAGCACCAAGCACACAAATCAACAAAATGTGCTCTAAGTCAGGTTACAATGGTTAATAGGAGGGAGTTGGTGGGATAAAAATTGAATTAAAATTTAAAAGCTTAGGGTTCAAATTTGCAATTGCAGAAGTGACTTGGGTCAAGTCCACACTCGTAGATCTGATCGAAGGTGATGAAAAATATAACTAGGGATAAGGAATGATATTTTGGGGATTATTGATGATTGGATTGGGATATGGTGATGTTATGGGCCAAATTCACACCAAAATATGCCACTTGTAAGCTAGTTATTGAGTTTAAGACACTAATCGAAGTGGACACAAAACATAAGGGAAAAGGGCATAGGTGTGCAATTTTCACCACTAAATTTTGCCCCCATTTTCATGTGCATGTGAACTACTAGGCAGATGCATGCCAAAGTAAAACGAGCTATCAACAAGGAAAATAAATGTTTTCAAACACTCAAAGCTATGTAAAGTAATTAATCATTCTCGAATTCTCTTTGTAATGAATGCTCCATAAAGCCCGTAGTACAAAAAAAGGCATATGATGAGTAACATTTGTCAAGCATTTAAAAACAAATATCATCACAACTTGCTAAATCTTTGAAAATAGTAAAAGTAAAAGAATTAGGATGAGGGATTTTGCTTGTTACAAAAATTGATAAATGCTATGACTACGCGAAATGGACTTTGACCAAGTAGATAAGATGCCAAAGGACTTTGATCATGCACAATAGAGCACATAGCATAGTAAAAGAATCATCATATGATAAGCATGTAAGAACATAAGTAAGAGATAATCGTGAAAGTACATGCAATAATGGAAGGCAAGATGCCTCCCAATGTTTGCACCCAATATAGACAAGTGATAAGGTAAGGATGGCCCCAAAGACTAGATAAAGATCATGTAGGCACATATAGGACATACAAGATATGGGCACCACAAGAACCATAAACTTGGAATTATAAGCATGATACATATCATAAACATAGAATAATAAACATGATAAAGATCATATATTTGTAATCATAAGCATAATAAGTATCATCATAAGAAGATATAGGTCAAAAACACATAATCATTAGCATGATAAGGATCATCATAAGAAGATATAGGTCATAAACACATAATCATTAGCATGATAAGGATCATCATAAGAAGATATAGGTCATAAACACATAATCATTAGCATGATAAGGATCATTAACTTAAGGCATGTGAGCATGATAAACATAAATATGATAGACATTTATAAGTAAAAGATAAGCATAATAAATATGGCATAACATAATTGGTAAACATCATAAGCATGGAATGCAAGGAATCATGGTAACATCAAAAGTCGTAAGAACATAACAAGTAACATGTGGAATAAGAAGCACAAAAGAGGAATATGATATGAAATAATCTGCAAATACTTCATAACAACTGAGAATAACAAGCCACTTCAAGGGGACAAACCTCCAAATATCTCCAATGAGAACACAATTCACAATTTGATGATTAAATGAGACTCTCTACCTCCTATATATACCCTACTTATGCCTAGGATATCACCAAAGCTGACTTAGATAACAACATATAAGCCCTAGGCCGACCTAAACAACTAAATAATACTATAATAATTATAATATAACCAAAACAATTTTGGGCTAGAAATTGCTTGAATTACTTGAAGAATAGATTACAATTTATAGAGTAAAAATACTGTAGACATTAAATGTCTACCTACCAGCTACCTACCAACTACTGTAGATAAAATTGACCATTATACAATAGAAGAATATAATATTCTAACACCCTCCCTTAATGGTCAATCGTCTAACTAGTCTACAAAATACAATCTGCAGGTCGCTTGGTCACAAATTCTTCAGAACACTCTGCTGCTACGGAGACCCTCCTTGGATCTGCAGAATGTTGTTGACCAAAAACCATCTAGAATAAAACAAAGAAGGTTGCCCCTTCTTTAGAATGCTCTGCAACAAGAGACAAGAGCCTGCCACTGACTCTGCCATGTGAGATGAGTTTGCCACCAACCCTCCTGTGACCGCAGAATCACACCGGTCATCACAAAAGTCCAACCCGACGTTGGATAACAGAGTTTATCCTTCCTCAAAACCAGAGACACACTGAGAACAACGGCCACGATTTTGAGGATAAATCGACAAACCGTCGAGACTTTTGCAGAGGAGCACGACGCCCGAGAACAGACTGCAAGAAGCCAGTTGTGCAGTGTTCGCCTCAGCAACTTGAGGTACGACAAAAACAGACTGCAACAAACCACGATTTTTGAGGAAAAAATTGCCAAACCCAAGATTACAAATCATCGTTTTTTCGGAAAAAAAACGGTAAAAACCAAATACCAGAGAGCCCTCCCGAACAATAGAAACCTTGACTAGGTAAACAGAACTCGACCCTTTAATTTTTGAGGAGAAAATTATAAACCCTTCGTGAATTTTTTAAGGGAAAAAAAATATTAAAACCCATTAATCAAGAGTAATTTGAAAATGTTATCAAACCCAAAAATTTCCCTCTCAATACCCGGAAAATTTCACAAGACCCATTTGCACAAATTTTAGGGTACCTAACTTCGAGGCACCCGTAAAAAATCTGAGACCAACCCATTTGAGCCCTCGAAAACCTATAGAAGGAATTTGCAATAAAAACAAATTTTCGACTTGATCCGAGGGTTCAAAACCCTAGTCGATCCGAACCCCAGCCAGAAAGCCTAAAATGTGCGTAAAAATCTCGACAAACACTAGAAAATACAAGGATCTATTGTGAACCCTAGCCGCTATCAAAAATTCGCGGCAAAAACGAGCCCAGACGAGGCTAAAACGCGCAACCTGCATGAAAAACGCTGGTTGAAAACCGCGATTAGAAATGCTGGTTTGAAGAAGAGACGAAGCTAGAAACCAAGGTCAGCGCATTTAAAAACAAGAGCAGAAAAACGGGCATAAAAGATTGGAATCGTGACGCCGCCTAGCAAAGAAGAGCCGCCGCCAAACCGTAGAAGAAATTCGGCCCAAAAGAGATAGAAAATTGGCGCCAAAGAGAGCATCCCTAAAACTTCACAACAAAAACGCCAATTACGATAAAACCACGCCAAAAAAAAAAAAGACGCCACTTAGGGGCGTAAACGCGATTTTCAGACGGATTCCTCATGCGATTTTCAAACATGCGAAACCCTTGAAAAACGCGCGCCCAGATCAAAGCAACAGGAGGGTTGAAATTTTTCATGAAAATACTCACAAAAAATGCAAACAAGAACCCTCGATCTAGACTCACAAAAAATCTCACGTGATAAATCACGAATTACAGATTTAAAAATGCCCTCCCAAAATCCTGAGCCCTCCCATAAGGGAGGCTCAGACCTGCTCTGATACCATGAAACAATTTTGGGCTAGAAATTGCTTGAATTAACAAAGGAGATGATTACATTAAATAGAGGAGTAAATACTGTAGACATTAAATGTCTAACTACCAGCACCTACCAACTACCGTGATATAGATTGACCATTATACAATAAGAATAATTATTCTAATATAACCTAATTAAGAGTTAAGGTAGCCACAAGTTGAGTGCTGATAACCCTATGCATACTCTAAGATTAAGGGCGTAGTATGCCCCCCCTCTTCAGAGAAGCATCGTACTCAATGCTAATCAAGTGTGGATGCTTCTGAATGAACTCTTCATCCTCCCATATGGCATCTTCAACTAGTAAATTCTTCCATTGGATGAGATACTTGATGAGTGTTCTAATCCTTAGCTTCTTTGTGCATGTTTGAAAAATGAACTTTGGTTCCAATATGATTCTTCCTTCTTCATCGAGCTTTGGTAATATTGTCTGTGTAGGGATATTATGTCCAATTACTTTCTTCAAACAAGAAACATAAAAAATTAGCTGTATCTTTGTTGTTGGAGGTAACTCAAGCTTGTAGGTGACACTGCCTATCTTTTGCATGATTCATATGAGCCATAATATTTTGTGGACAACTTCTTGTTCTTTGTCCGTTGCTTCAGTGACATTTGCTTATAAGGTTGCAATCTCAAGAAAACCCAGTCCCCAACTTCAAAATTCCTTTCATTATGGTGTTGGTAAGCTTATGCTTCATTCGATTTTGTGCCATGGCCAAATTCGTCTTGAGTCCTAAAAGTACCTGTTATTGATGGTGCATGCGGTCCTCCATAGCCTGAACTCTTGTTGAAACCCTCAACGATGATGTGATGGATGGAGGATGATATCCATATAGTGCCATAAATGGAGACATTTTTGATGAATTATGGAAGGAAATGTTATATCACCATTCTGCTAGTAGTAGCCAATCTACCCATTGAAACTGTTTATCTGAAGTGAAATAATGTAGATACCCTTCCAAACACTTATTAACGACCTCCATTTGACCATCAGATTGTGGATGGTATGAAGATCTATGAGCTAATCGAGTACCTAAACACAAGAATAAATTTGTCCAGAAGTTACTAGTAAAGATAGGATCACAATCACTGACAATAACCTTCGGTATACCATGTTGCTTTTGTATATTCTCTAAAAATGCTTTGGCCACTGTACTTACTGTAAAAGGATGGGATAATGCAACAAAATGGGCATATTTAGTGAGGTGATTAACCATTGCCATTATGACATTCTTACCTATAGATCTTGGAAGCCCTGTGATGAAGTCCATGGAGACCTCTTTCCAACACTAGCTAGGAAAAACTAAGGGTTTCAAGAGACCAGGTTTCTTAATTGTCTCCCCTTTATTTCTTTGACAAAACAAACATTCAGCCACAAATTTTTGAACATCCTCTTTGAGCCCTTCCAAAAAGAAGTCTTGCTTGTTTTGATGATATGTCTTCAAAAATATTGAATGATCACTAATTGGAGCCTCATGAAGCTCTGTGAGAATCTTTTGTTTGAGGGTGGAATTCTTGCATAGGTATAATCGCTCTTTATACCACAAAGCATCTCCCTTCCAACAAAACTTATTTGAACTAATGTGATCACTTTGTAATTGTTGAATGAGATTACTTGTAGCAACATCATTTTGCCACTCTGCTTTGGCTTCTGCTACCCAATCTAGTTGTAATATTGAAATTACACACAATAAAGCTTCATCCTTCTCATCCTTCCTAGATAGTGCATCTACCACAATTTTTTCCTTCCCTTTCTTATATACAATCTCAAAGTCATATCCCAACATCTTAGTGACCCATTTTTGTTGCTTTTCATAAGATAATCATTGTTCCAAAAAATATTTAAGTCTATCATGCTCTGTCTTAACTTTGAAGTGTCTACCCATTAGATAGGGCCTCCATTGTTTTACTACTTGAAGAATAGCTAGCATTTCCTTCTCATAAATAGGCTTGAGTTGATTCTTACCCTTTAATTGACGACTCTCAAAAGCAATGGGTTGACCCTCTTGCATGAGAATTGCTCCTATACCATTTCTTGAAGCATCACATTCCATAATAAAATCCTTGGTGAAGTCTGGAGTAGCAAGAACTAGAGTAGTACACATAGCCTTCTTCAATCTCTCAAATGCTGTATTAGCTAACTCGTTCCATTTAAAAGAATCCTTCTTCAATAGAACAGTGAGAGGTGCTGCTATACTGTCATAGTTCTTCATGAATCTTTTATAGTATCCAACCAATCCCAAGAAACCCCTCAATTTCCTCATGGTTTTGGAAATGGGCAATTCCATGATAGCCTTAGTTTCGTTAGGATCCATCTTTACTCCTTTGTGCGAAACTATGTGTCCCAAGTACTCCACCTCTTTGAGACCAAAAGCACACTTTGAAAGCTTAGCATAGTGTAGACGAAGGAAAAATGGGTCTGAAATCTTATTAGATTAAGATTCAGATTTCTAACATCCTCAATGAAGTTACCTGCAAAATACACACATGCAAAAACAAATATCTAATCCAAAAACACATGCATGCTAACAAGGATTTACTCCATTGTTTTCCTACAATCACAATCTTGTGTTGAGAAATAGATGCTCTCAGAAGCACCCAAAAGAGGTTATGATTGACGGATATGATAGATATTCAATTGAAGCTAAAATGAGAGAAATGCAAAATGCTAGTGATGAATGCAGCTATACTATGAGCAAATAGATATCAAAAGAGTGCAAAACAAAGAGTGCTAAAAACGGATGCAAAGATAATGAGAATGCAAAGATCGTGGATGAATCCAGGATGAGAGGGGGCTGTGCTTAAATAGGCATCCTCGGGGTGAATCCGGATTTCGGGAGAAATATGGGATAAATGGTTATGAAATGGACAAATGCTTATGCAAATGTATTAATGAAATGGGTTTATGATTATGAATATGAATTAATGATTATGCAATGGATTTAAATGATTTATGAATATGCTGATGATTAATGAAATGATAAATATTTATGAAATGGATTAGTGAAATATGCAAATGGATTATTTAAATGAAATGGATAAATGTTTGGATATGCAAATGATTTAGGAGGAAAATATATTAATGAATTAATTAAATAGATAATGGAACCTATTTAATTAATAGAAGAAATTAAATTATTATAAGGACATTTTTATGTGTCTACACATAGGGTTGGTGATCTTTGAGAACTTGTAATGCTTGATCTACATGCTGCAAATGTTCCTCTCATATCTTGCTATAAGTCAATATATCATTAAAGAATACTAATACAAACTTCTAAAAAAATTTCGTAAAGATGGAGTTCATTACACTATGAGATGTAGATGGTGCATTAGTAAGACCAAATGGCAACACCAAAAACTCATAATGCTCCTCACGAGTCCTAAATGCTGTCTTGGGAATAACATAGCTCCATTCAAGTTCTAAATGCTGTCTTGGGAATATCCTCTTCCTTAATTCAAATTTGATGATAATCTGATCTAAGATTTAGCTATGTAAAAAACATAGCTCCATTCAACTCATCTAGTAAATCATTAATGACTAGAATAGGAAACTTATCTTTGATGGTGTACATGTTGAGCACTCTATAGTTATAAAGTGCCTTCCCGGAAGGTATGGAAATTTTGGTGTTTATTTGATTTGAAGGGAGCTCGTTATATGTTGTCAAAGATGCTGTTAAAGATGCTCTGATACCACTGTAAAGATGCTGACCTTTGGTGTACGAATTTTTCCGCAGTTGCCTTGATTGGATAGTTACCATTTGATGGTTTTGGTATTTTCTTTTCAGTGAATGCAGTTATTGGCAGACAACAAGTTGAACATTAAAGTAATAACAGATCCAAGTGCAACAAGAATGCTATTGTATTTCAGTTCAGGCATATACTTCAATAACCAGTAATAGATAACCCAGTATAAGTTCACCCGAATAGACAGCCTTCACCAAATGCATTAAATAAAAGGCTATTACAGTAGTCTGAAGGTGGTTTCTATGTATGAATTTCTATCATAAACAATGGACAGCGTTTGTGCATCAGTTGACACTACTCATAGCTGCAACAGTGAGTTCATAGACAGGGTTACACTGATTTCACAACTGGTAGACTTGTATTAGAGAAGGGACACACTTTGATTCTTTAGCATTTATGAAGAGCAACACTTCAGATCAGATTTAGCAACATAACTCACTAACTCATAATATGCCATCCCACCATGACTCTAACTATCAAAAATCTATGGAAAGCTTTTAACATACGACACAAGCAGCAAATAGGAGCTCATTTGAGACCAAGGATTCAATAGGATGAATTAAATATGGAGCAGAAATAATACTCTGACTGTAACAATAGCTTAAGAACAATTTTCTGAGTATTACAAGTGCTGAAATTCACATACAATCGTCTCAGACTTGGCATATCATATTAAATACTGTAGCAACAAGTAGACAACAGTTTCCATCACATATCAAATGATTCATAACATCAAAAACGCTCAGACCTGGAAATAAGTTCACCCGCAGTAAGAACAGGAAACGATCTCATAGAGACCCAAAACGCATGATTAGCAACCAGCATCATGAAAATTAGTTGTTTCTTCTATACAAGGGCGTGCTCAGCAAAATCGTCTTCATTTACCAGGTTTCCCTCTCAGCAAGTGATCATAACTTGACTTATGGTTGCATACAAGGTCGCCTTATAAAACAAAACCGCACCCACATAAAGGCGCCCAGATTGAAGAGGGCTGACTGATCAAAGAAATACACGTCCCTGAGAAAAACGCGTTTCTTCTCTTATAATCACGTTTTTTCTTTACTCGCCCATTTTCCTGAAGGCATAGCTCGGGTATGGTTCAAAATGACTGTATTGGACGCGCCTTGGGTTTCCACAATGGCCCACGCTTCTAACTAGCTTGAAATTTCTCACAAAATCGTCCCACTAAGGTCTCCAAAATCTGGTGATTGTTGACTGCGAAAATCTGAAAGTAGTTTGTTTCTTTTTTTTTTCTTTTCAAGCCTTCAATCAAAGCCAAGCTAGGAGTGATGTTTCACACTCGAAACAATGGCGGCTAGGGTTTCCCCAAACTCAAAACCAGGAGGCTTGAGCTTCTCCATGAAGAATGATGATATTTTCAAAGTTAGTCGAATGTTTCCCTTTCCTCTCGTTTATCATTTCACCATTCATAAAATAAAGTGACTTTTTAATGCATATTTTAAATATTTCCTCAAGTCACTTTTTAAACAACAAATAAGTGACTTTCTAATGTTCCCTTTTAATAAATATTTCAATGGGTCACTTTATAACTTGATTTATTAATTATTTAATATCCCCCTTTTGAGAATAATTTAAGACTTAGGGAATATTAAATAATTAAGTCACTTTGTCCAATTTTTGGGTACATCACAATAGTGTGGGCACATGCGCCAAGTTTGATCCTTAACTGATGATGTTTATTGAAGTTTAGCTAGTTGGTTGAAGAAGAAGTTGGTCACACTATTGCTATATTGTGATTGTAGCTCCTTTGTAAAAGTTGACTATCAGACAATGAGACCCTTTTTTTGTTATTGAGTACATAGCCATTGGTACCAAATAAATTGCTCTGGTTCTAGATATGAAGCCATTGTCACCTTTTGTCCACTTGGTATTTGATGCACATCAAAAAGATTCCCCATTTGATTTATCCATGTTAGTGAATCTTTGCCATCAAACTTGCACGTATCCATATTTGGTATCAAGTTCCTAGATCCCATATGAGTATTTGTATTTGGATCAAGATTAGTTGACCTAGATTATGCACCTTGGTTGCTTGAGACATCCCTTCGTGATCCTTTCAAATAAGCACTTAATATGCTTTGTATGTTCGATATATCTTTTGTTAGGCTATGCATATCTCCTGTCAAGCCATGAACATCCTCCTTCGCTGATGAAATTTCTTCCTTAACTTTGTTGATATCATCATTAGGAGTAATATCCTCAATTATTACATCATCGTTATTTGGAGATTTCCTAGGTGTGGTGACATTCTTTTTGCCTCTTGTTGTAGGTCCCATCATGATGGAAAAAATAATTTTGCAATAAATCACAAATAAATCCTAATACTCTAAAATTTTAACTATAACTTATTAGGGCCTAGGTCACACTTTCCCAAAAAGATCTCGAAGAAATTAGCTAATTTGCAACCTTGAGAGCAAATTATTGGAAACCCTAATTCTGCAATAAATAGCTTAATTCTGCTTCAATTCCTTTGAAAATTTTCATACATATGCTTCAATGTGCTCTTGAACAATCCTCCAAAAATCAGGAAGAAATTGACCAAAATCTGAAAGATATGTGCTTTCCAAATGAATTTGGTGGAAACTCTAATTCAGCAATAAATCCCTTAATACTGCTCCAATTTCTTTGAAATTTTGATTGATAATGCTTCAATATGTCCTTGAAAAACCCTCCAAAAATCAGGAAAAGATTTGCCAAATTCTGGAAGATATGTGCTTCACAAAATGACCTCCAAGATTGAAAAAATGCCTTGCCTTCGTGGTGCCGAGATCATGTTTTTGATATCACTTGTTATGAAATAACTTGCACAAAAGAGTAATATGATATGAAATGATTTGGAAATACTTGATAATAGTTGAGAATAACAAACTACTTCGAGGGGGCAAACCTCCAAATGTCTCCAATGAGAACACAATTCACAATTTGATGATCAAATGATACTATCTCCTATATATACCCTACTTATGCCTAGGATATCACCCATACTGACTTAGATAACAACATATAAGCCCTAGGCTGACCTAAATAACTAAATAAGATTATAATAATGATAATATAACTTAATTAAGAGTTAAGGTAGCTGCAAGCCAACTACTCATAACCCTATGCATACTCTAAAATCAAAGGTGTAGCAATAAATATGGTATAGCATAATTGGTAAACATCATAAGCATGAAACATAAGGAATCATGGTAACATTGAAAGTCATAAGAACATAACAAGGAACATGTGGAATAAGTAGCAAACATGGAAAGTATAGAAACTAATAAGAAACATAGGAACATAGGAGTTAAACATCATAAACATGGAACACACACACACACACTCATATATATTTATAAGGACACAAATAAAAGAAGTAATAAATGATACTATATATATAAAGCATAAGAATGCTAGATGATCTTAAACATCAAAATTAGAATGATCCTCATCCAAGAGGTTGTCCTCATCCCAGCATGTAACATGAACATCCTCATCTTCAATTAAATGGCTTTCTTTTTCAATTATATGATTTTCCTTCTAACAAGAACTTGTACTCTTGGTAAAAACACTATCTACAGATGTAATTGTAACCTCATCTTTCTTTACCCATTTTTATTGTTCCTTTGGAGGTGGTTTTATAGACAAATTTTTGATTTGTTGAACCATATTATTTTTCTTTGGCACCCATGAAGAGATAGTATTCTTATCATGAAAGATAGGCTTTTGAAACATAGGATCCTTATCCTTCTTAGGTGGAAAAGAATGCTTGTGATGATCATGTGCATTCGTAGTTGTATTCTTTTCTTTTGTTTGTTTCTCCAATTGCGTTTTATAAACCTTATCAAGAATTTCTTCACTTCCATATGGTGGTTCCTTAGGAGTGTGTATATAAATATGCAAAATAAAATGACTTGTTTCTGAAATAGTCTCATATGGATCCCTTATGACCTTTACAACTTTTCCCTTATGAACATAACACTTTGATGCACAATAAGAGGAATGAATTTGAAATGCTCATGCCATGGTCTACCAAGTAGAATAGAGAATCTATCCAAGGAAGGAATAACATGACATAATATTATTACATTTTTAAGATCCACTATAATAGCTAATAGGTAACATAGTGCAACCTAAATTACTAACTAATATTACATTGCTCATTTTAAAAGCTATCCCTAGATGTACATATGCGTCTTGTTGAAGATGAGTAGTGTCCAAGAATTCTTAGTGCATATGTTAAATTGACTTGTAGGATCTATGAGATTGCCACCAATAATCTTGTTGTGTATACTATCGTTGAAGGATTGGA
The DNA here is from genome assembly GCA_007258455.2 of Sequoia sempervirens. NCBI lineage: Eukaryota > Viridiplantae > Streptophyta > Pinopsida > Cupressales > Cupressaceae > Sequoia > Sequoia sempervirens. Next base: position 1,036 of record VDFB02334080.1, on the reverse strand, counting down.
GAGAAAAGCAAGCATGCAATAGACTCAGGATGAGGTGCTTTGATAAACTTTGCTAGAATGCTTTCATAAATACTCTATCAGTAAGCCCTAGCATGCTCCTAGAATGACAGTCCTTGATGTTTTAAAATATGTAAAGGACTGTCTTTATATACAACAAACAAGCATAAAAATCAACAAAACATGTGCTACATTTGTTTATAATGGCTAATAGAAGGGAGTTAGTGGGATAAAATTTGAGCTTGAACTTTAGAAGTTTAGGGTTCAAATTTATGATTGTGGAAGTGCCTTGGTCAAGACTGTCCTTGTGGATCTGATCAAAGGTGATGAAAAACAGATGTAGGGATAGGGAATGAAATTTTGAGAATTAGTGATAACAGGGTTGGGATATGGTGATGCCATTGGCCAAATCTGCACAAGAATATGCCTCATGTAAATTGGTTATTGCATTTAAGACACTCTAATAAAAGAGCACCCTAGACATATAGGAAAAGGGCATGGGTATGCAATTTTAATCATTACACACAAAACCTAAACTGTTAGGTTCACATCAAAATTGCACATTTGGAGGAGCATGCCTTTGTACAATTTGGAATTGCAATTGCTTGTTGTCAGTTGCCACCTAATAATCATCTTTGATTATTTGGAACTTAAACTGCCAGGATCACGTTAGAAATGGATATCTTGGATAACTGTCGGATGCATTAACTTTTGTTTATTACTAGCAACCTATTTAGTACAACCACATGATAGATGTTTAAATGACAATTTTATACATTGATGGTGGTTGATAACATTGTTTTATGGTCTTTTGAATTAAGATAGAAAATTTATTTCTCTTACATCGATGCCTATGGCCATATGTCCTTGAAAAGTTATTCTGAGAGAATGCAACAAAACATCACAAAATCTAATGCATTAAAAAATAAACAAGACTCTGCTTTTGTAATAATCATCTATAGCTAAATCTAAAACAATTACACTTGAACACCGGTAATAGGTAGCAGAGGAAGATGAATGTTTGGAAAATAAGAGGGAC
>VDFB02334078.1:0-153294 GCA_007258455.2 Sequoia sempervirens | reverse complement strand
AGCCATCGCCTTTGCATGGAAGACATTCCCAAAGTACTGACGATTCCACCATTTGAGCTCAAATTTAACATATTGAAGTAGTTTAGCAAAGGTATACATTGCCGTGCCATAGGCTGGTCTACCTTTCTTCCACCAGTTAGTCACAATGGCATTCAAAGAAGGGTCCTGTAACCACATAAGTTGGAACCTAAAAGAGGGCATACAAGGCACATGAGTTGACTCCGTAGCAAGCTTAATAGGCCAATGGTCTGATCCTCTCCAATCCAAGATGTCAGAGCAAGATGACCACATCCCTCCAACCTAGTAACAGGAAACTAGAAATCGATCTAATCTTTCTGCAATGTAGAAATCACCAACCCGACAATTATTCCAGGTGAACTGACCATTGCTTGGTTTGATATCAACAAGATTCAAGGTATTGATATTGTCACGAAGTAGCCGTGCAGAGGGCTCCAACCTTCCAGTACCACCACGCTTCTTAGCTAACTCACAAATAGCATTGAAATCTCCACCCAAAATCCATGGATGAAAAGGCATCATGCTACGGATAAGCCTGATATGGGACCATAGACCTTGTTTACCTTGAAAATCTGTAGGGGCATATATATTAGAAAATAGAATGACATCCCCTGTCTCAAAACTAGTAGCAATCATAGACATAGAGGATTTAGAAGAAATCCACCAAAGAGGTCAGATTCTTCAAGGATTCCATAAACATGCCAAACCCCCAGAAGCTCCAATGCACTGGCACTCCCCGCTCCTCGACAACTTAGGTTCCAAGCCTTGCATATTCTCAACAAATAACTTAGTTTCTTGCAAAAAGAAGACATCATGACCTTTCCTTCTAACTAAATCATGATCCGCTTGTTGTCTAGGGCCGCTGTTCAAGCCCCGTACGTTCCATGACAGAACAATCATTTCAAAGGGCTTGAAAAAAGAGAATCTAGAATCTTTACTGACCCTGACTCCACCAAATTCTCACTTGCCAGTTTAATCTTTTCCACATCCTTTTTTCTGCTGGGTTTAGCAAATTTCTCTGCCCCACGCTTCTAATATCCTTCTACAAAATGCCCAATTTGGGAGGAGGATTGATCTTCTTAGTCAGGTTTGAACAAGTGTTCTTCCCAGGAAGAGAAGAATCCTCCCCTACTAATGTAACAATGGCCGAGGGTTCCTGCACCTTTGAAACCACTGTCAGTTGATTAACTTCCATGTCCAGACAATCATCCCTTTCTGGCTCCAAAGAAGAATCAAGAACAAAATCCTCCTGAGCTAAGCCCACAAGCCCCTGATCTAAGTTGATCAAACCTGGGTTCACTTCCTATTGGCTGAGCTCATCCAGAACCTGAAACCTATTAAAGGTACCTTCATCCTTCCTTTCTTTAAAAGGCCTCTTTTGACCCCTATTCTGGTTTTGAGCCTTGACCAGAGCAAAACCATCAGACGCACCTACCTCATTAGGAGAAATGCTCTTCCCCTTATCTATTTCAGGAAGATTGCTAGCAGGTTGTGAAGGCTGCGACTCCACAGGCTTATACCTTGGACATCTCCAATGCAAATGGCCATATTCTCGACAAAATTGACAACGAAAGGGAAGAGTTTCATAGGCTAATTGCTGCACCCAAGAATAAGAGCCCGCACACATATCTATTGCATCGGGAAAAGGCCTACTTAGATCAATCTCAACACAAATGCGTGCAAAAGTCATTACCTTTTTACCCAAAGTTTGGGATGAAGTACCAACTAGTTTTCCCAGCACCGAGGCCAAAAGGTGCAACACATCCTCTCGACAGCATTCCACTGGGAACCTTGATAGACGAACCCACACAGGGACATGATTTGAAAGCTCCTCGGTGGGGTTAAAACCTGCATGCCATGGCTTGATAAACAACCCTACCTTATTATGAAAATAAGTTCCTCCCTCAAATACCCTATTGCGATTAGCAATGCAATTAAAAGTAACCATGAAATAATTGTTCACCAGCAACATTATCTCCATTTCCCCCTCTGGCTCCCATGTCCTTCAGGCCCAAACCTCCAAAAATTGTAAAGAAACTCTCATCCCCAAAAATTTACAATATAAAGAGTGAGCTGAGTAATACTCAACATCTTTAGCAATCATTGCAAACAAAACAACCAGTTTTGGCCTCTCCTTGCACCTCTTGAGACATCCGTTAATCTTTGTGATCCTCGTGCCATTGGATAACCCTATATCAACACTCCCTGTATTCAGAGCAAATAGATTGTTATCAAAGGTCTTCATCCCTTGACTTGAAAATCGCAAGCTAATTGCTACCCGAAAATCCAAGTTAGGGCACCCCACTAATGTCTCACCCTTTAAAGCTGTCAAGCCCAAGGCAATAAACTCAATCCCTGCACCAAAGAAAGGGTGGGGAAGCCCTTCCCACACCCTTCCACTTAGCACCACACCAATCACCAAACACCCGCACCTCAAACCCTTCCCACCCGCACAACAGAGAGAAGGAACAAAGAAATCGGGAAGAGAATGTAACCTATACACACCCCACACACCAAGAAGTAGTCACACACCCCACCGAACACCACCACCCTGCACAATGGATGCAATAGACCCACCTCCCAGGCGGACACCCAACACCGAAAACAAAGAAAGTAGGAGGGAGCCAAAGGAAAACCACGCGCCCCCGTACATAGCTATAGGTAGAAAGGAAATCAAAACCCCCAGACGCTCACAAATAGACCCACCCAGACAATGCATAGCAAGCAAAGATCCAGAACGAGCTAGGGCACGGATGCCCTAGCTCGGCTCCCAAGCACGCAGACCCGAGCCATCTCCCCAAATTATTACAGTAACTAAAATGAGTTTTTTTTGAAGGGAGACTCCCTATGGTATAAAGAGAACTTTTACCTATACACAAACTCTGCCCTTAAACAAAATATTTTACAAGAGATCCATGCTTCTCTAGTTATGGGTAATTTTGGATTATTAAATCCTTATCATAGATTCAAGAAATATGTCTTTTGGGATGGGCTCAAAGGGGATATCAAAATATTTGTAGTAAAATACATGATATGCTAGAAAAATAAAGGGGAGATATTTAAGAGACTAGGCCTTCTCTAAACCTTATCTAAATTACAAGATTGAGGTGTGAAGAGGTACTCATAAATTTTATCATAGGTTTGTACAAGTCTAAAGGAAATAAAATCATCATGGTTATTATGGACCGAATGATCAAATTTCAACCTTTTTGTGCTTTTTCACACCTTGTTTTTGCTAATATTAGATAAAAAAATTAATGGATATCTTTTATCAGTTATATGGGATTCCAAAAATTAATTTAAGTGATCATGATCCTATATTTATAAGTAATTTTTTAACTTACTCTCATGTTTAGAAAGTCAACTTGCTCGTAGCTCATCATATCATCCTAGAAATTAAATGGATAGAATAAGATGACAAACAAACTATTGGAGGGTTGTTTCAATGTTTTACATAAGATAACCAAGAGAGATGGGTGCAATGTGTTGTAAGGTGTGCACCCTTGGTATCCTTGTGTTGTGCAACAAAACGCTTGGGTTAGTGACATGGCTTAACTGCCTCTCATGGAGTCATTAACTCTTGTGGTTGTATCGAGCATTAACAGGTTGATCTTTTGGTGCGATGATAATTATCTTTGCAACAAGTGGTATTAGAGCTTGGGTCATGGGTTCAAACCCCTCGCTTGCGCTAGGGGGAATTGTTTCAAGGTGTGTACCCTTGGTCTCCTTGTCCTGTGCAGTGCAACACTTGGGATTGTGACATGGCTTAACCACCTCCCATGGATTCATTAACTCTGGCAGTTGTATTAGACATTAATAGGTCGATATTTTGATGTAACAACAACTATCTTTGCAACACAATGGTTACCACTAGAAAAGTTTTGGTATAACACTTATTTACACACTTCATTCAAAATGTATCTAATTGTGGCATTTTATGGGTACCACATTCCACCATCAATAATATCTTCAATATGGCCAAAAGCTAAATGTAAAAATATTTAAAGAACATATTTAGCACATGAAAGAGGCACTCTCTAGTCTCATAGAGAACTTGGTAATAAAATATAGCATAATGAGCCTACAAGCTAATCAACACTATAATTTAATGAGTTTTGAAGTAGAAGATTGTACCTTTTTATATAATTACAACCATGTAAGTAGATATCACTAAAAAAATACAAGAAGGATAAAATGATATTATACAATTATTATCCCCCTTATAATTTTTTTTAGATAATTGGTAGTGTAGCATATAAATAAAAAATCAAATTTTCCTAAGTCAACCAAAATGTGTTTGATCTTTTATTTTTCATACTTGAAGAAGGATATTGGACAAAGAGTTTCAATCTAGGTGGGGTTATTATAATGAGAGAATAATTTTAGAACCTAAGGGAATCCTTCAAACATGCACTAAGATGATATAGATGAGGGCAATCACAAAGTATTTGATCAAGTGGAATAATTTTCTATTTGAAGATGCTAAGTAGGAAATGAAAATTTTGTGCGAAAGATTCCACAATTGATTTGTGTTGAGAAAAATGCTTATTTAAATAATTGGGAATGTTATTCCATTAACCCATTAATTAAATAGTGGTTTATATGTATCCAACTTGTGGCTATCACAATCCTTAAATAATTTATACAGTCTTATATATGTGGGTTGGTTTACATCCAAGGCATAAGTATGGTATATTGGTGATAGAAAGTAGTAGTTCATCATCTTATGAACCAAATAGTGGGGCATGATATACCCTTAACCCATTGATTATATGGGGAATATGTATCCAACTTGGGGTTAGCACAATTCTTAATTAATTTATATATTCAATTATCCATAATTAAGATACACCAAAAAATAATATAATTTAGGATCCTTGATATATGAATAGATATAGGCTAAGGAAAGGAGCCAAGTATGTGTCTCAATGTAAGATCTATCATTGAAGGAAAATTAAAGGGTTCGAGGGTCAAGGTTGGGAGATATGAAATAATTAAATCTTGAACCCTAAACAAAATATACTAATAAAACATAAGTGATAATGTATCCAAACCCTAATTAAATAAAACATGCAATCAAAGATGAATGAATTCATAATATAATATTTAAGACCAAATATAAGGATAAAACTATGAGGAAAGACCATAGGAGACTTAAGACTAAATTATTTCACTAAAACTAAAGGGTAAACAAACAATCTTTTTTAAATAAATTTTCTCACACCACTTATCTATAAAGATAAGTAATAAAATATCGGATTTAAGTGATTTCAAATTGGAAATATAAACTTCATTAGATATGAAAATAGAAAATAATAATAATAAACTCATACCTTAGAGTTAGAGATGGAAAATATTGTCACTTATTACTAATACTTATAATCATAAACTATACCTAGAATAATAGAATATGATGATTGGAATCTACGAAATTTGGAGTTGATTGTAACCCACCTTTCTAATAGAGTTTTTTCTTAGTTTCTAAAACTACAATAGGGATTAGTAAAAATTCCTTTGGAAGCTTGCTATCTAATTCAATATTTGTTGATTGAGGCGAGAAAAATAGCAGTCAGTGAATGCATCAAGCACCATCCTAAATGTTAATAACTCGATTATAAAAATTGGTACAAAGATGCAAAGGGTGATGGAAAGACCTAATGCAGAAATAGTGTTTCGGAAGTTATTGAAAAATAGGTGATCATAATTGATCATAATATATTTAGGTAATGTGATTTTTCAACAAGGCAAGGGTGATTCTAGAGAGGCATAAATTTTCTAGTAGGAAGTAATCTTGAGTAATGAGTGATGGATGACCAATGTTTAATGCATGATCCTATTGACCTAGACGGTGGTGTCTTTACTTAGACACATAATTTGAAAGCTTTGATGTGGGTTTGGGAACACAATAATATCTAGAAAGGTGCTAGGTTGGGCTCATGATTAAATTATAGATATTTGACTCACTTGTTTTAATTATAAATGATGATCATGTTGCAATAATTATATTGTTATTTAAACATATGAGTTATTTAAGAGGCACGATATATTTAACTAATTAAATTGAAATAAAACATATTAAATTAATAAATGGAAACAAAACAAGAAGCATTTTTAGAAGGAAAAAATGAAGTAATAATGGAAGCTAAACTAGAAGCAAACCAGAAGAAATCTTGGAAGCAAAATTGGAAGCAAAACTGGAAGCAAACCTGCAAGAAAAATTGGAAGCAAAATTGGAAGCAAAATTGGAAGCAAAACCTGAAGCAAAAGTGGAAGCAAAAGTGGAAGCAAAACCGGAAGCAAACCTAGAAGCAAAACCGAAAGCAAAACTGGAAGCAAAACTAGAAGAAAACTTGGAAGCAAAATCAGAAGCAAACTTGGAAGCAAAACCAGAAGCAAAACCAGAAGCAAACTTGGAAGCAAAACCAAAAGAAAAAATAGAAGCAAAACCGGAAGCAAAGCTGGAAGCAAAACTAGAAGCAAATGTGGAAGCAAAACCAAAAGAAAAAATGGAAGCAAAACTAGAAGCAAAAGTGGAAGGAAAACCGGAAGCAAAACTGGAAGCAAACTTAGATGCAAAATTGGAAGCAAACTTGGAGGTAAAATTGGAAGCAAAAGTGGACGTAACATTGAAGCAAAACTAGAAGCAAAAATGGGAGTAGACATGGAAGCAAAATCGGAAGCCAAATTGGGTGCCAATTTTGGCTCAATTTCTGTCGTTACTTCTCGGCGCTATTTTAGGCACTAATGAAGACGCCATGATTTTTCGGCGCTCAAACCGGTGCTAATTCTAACGTTAAATCTGACGAAAAAGTCGGTGTAAAATCCGAGGTCGAACTGACCATGCTTGTTTGCACCAAGTTTAACGCCAGCCAAATTGTTCAACTCATGTACTCAAAATACACTAAAATCCAGTGCAAAAGTCGGTGCTAATTTCTTGTTGTGTTGTTGTGCATTATAACTTATTTGTACATAGAATCTTCATAATATTAGGGGTATATCCATGCCTATTATCACAACTTAGCCACTTCAATGGTCTCTTTTACTGTCTTAAATTAATTAAGGTTTTGGATATCTTAAATTTCTCCAACACGTCTAACTAAAATTATGGACTTCTTATTATGCATCATCAATATTTTTTAATGAAAAATTCCCTAATGCAATCATGTCTTGCCTATTTTTATCACCAAAAATAAAATTATTACACTTGGGAATCTCATTATAGCTTGTGAACCAACCTATTTTAGCTATTATATGTTGTGTTGTTCCTAACCAAATACTAACAATTTCTAGAGTATCAACTTATGGATGCAATCAATACAAATGATTTCTCTTTCTCACCACATGAAGCCTCATTAGCCTATGGTTCCTTCTTATTTACCTCTTTAATCCTTGCAAACCTTTCCTTACTTTACTTCTTCAAATTCCCTTGGGCACCTTAATGGAAGCATTTTCTAGGCTTCTTTTACTCCTCCTTTATGCTTTGACTATTCTTAGAATAACTTCGAGACATTTTACTATTTTAGTTTTTATCTTGTCCTTATATTCTATTGAGAATAATGTTGTTGTAAGTCTCCACATTCAATCGTAAATTCTTCAGTCTTACTTCTTTCTAGAGTAGTGATGTTACATTCTACAAATTTGGATTGGCTTGACTCAGTTGATCCCAAGTTTCCTTTGTTGTATTTGACTTGAATAGACATATAAAATCACATTATCAATCAAATTCAAAAGTATCCAAGAACAAACCTTACCACTTCTTATCTCTCACTTGCTAATAGCATCTCCATCCCTCTAACCTTAATCTCTTTTCTATCAACCTTATTCTGAAATAACATTTTCATTACAGGATTTTAGAAATTGAACTATTCAACATTGAATCACTTTATAATTCTTTATCTTATACTTTAAAAAAAATATTTACTGATATAAAGCAACATTTAAATTTAATGCTTGTTCTTTTTCTTATTTATTTAATGTAACATATGAACGGATTGTGATTTCATATGCAATACACATTATTATTGAAATTGAACTCTAAGACCGTACGTGTGCTTTGAAAAACAAATGTTTTATTTGTCCACATGCACTCAATTCCTAGAACTGTTTGTATTCTCTATTTTTATATTAATAAAATTTTACTGAATTATTGTTTGCATGCTTTTTAATATAATGAAAAATAATAATTTCTCTGAAAGATTCGTGAGTGGACAGTGAGCTAATTTTTTATACTGACTTAATGGTCCAAATGATTTTTCAAAGTTGACGGCTGTTTATGTTAAATTTAAACCCACATTCTAAATGATTTTCTCCAACTCGTTCAGTGAAATAATATTAAGAAATGTTGCAGTCGCCCATGAATTATTCACCGCCCTCAAATATAAAAATATAGCAAATGCTCAGTCAAGGATTTTATTTATTTTCACATGCAAAAGAGAGTCTGTAAGATAAAGTTTTCTTTCCTTCTTTTATATGCATATTGAATAAGATAAAGTTTTCCTGGTGTACTAAGAAGTTCTTTCCATATTTCTTTACTGCTTTCAAATATAAAAATATACTAACTTTAAATATTTAATTAGTAAATGTTCAGTAAACTTCTCTTTTAGTATATAATTTCTTTTCATCTACCATTTTCACATGCCAAGCAGATAATTTTTCTTACATATGTTGAATCAAAATAATTTTTTGCTTTTGACTTTTATTTTTTGTAATCCAAGATAAAGTTTTCTTGGAGTGTTAATCTATATAATGATGAAAAATAAAGTTTTCTTGGTATGTTAATTTATGTAATGATGAATACTAATTTTTTTTATTAGCATATCAATCTATGTAATGGTTAGAGATCAATTTTTTTGGTGTTTTTTATTTTTTTGCTTCATAAGATAGATAGTTTTATATTGCCAGGAAATAAGGAGGTACACACGTCTGCTAAGTAGGTGATCACAAACCATGGAGACCAAACCAGAACCCTCCAAAGAAACATGGTGTCCTCTACCCACCATACATCCTAGCCCGAGACTACAACTACATACTAATCCAACTACCATCCATACCACCTGACAAAAACAACTAACCAACCTTGCCACCCCTACAAACAGAAATAGTTACAAATGCAAAAAGTGGCCTAAAGCCATGACTACACACACACCATATTAAATTTTTTTTAACAAGCCCCATAAACCAGATCCAAACCCTACCCATTGACACCAGAAAGAAAGGACACCAAACCTCACAAGAAGCCATTTTCTTTGGAAAATTGGTCGAAATCCTTGACCCATTTGAAGTTGTTCATCGCCTCCATTCGAAAGATTTTCTTTAGAACTGCCACCACCACCACCATTCTATGTTTCACCAACGAGATCCCCTTTAAGTCCAAAAGAAAAGGATAAAGCTTTACCAACTCACCTTGGGCTTTAACCATATCCAAATCACGAGGATGTGAAATTCATCGGCTAGGAAAGGATGTCTTCAAAGTCTCCTCCAAACCACCTAGTAAGATTTTCTTGAAAAGCTTTCCCACCAGCACCTTCGCCTATTGGTTTGGAGTTTGGTTATCTATGATCGAAGCCAGAAAACACAACATAATATGTGAGTTCATCCTAAAATTTTCTTTGTATTCTAAGTTCCCTTCCCCTAAAACCATCTTCACAGCCACCATGGTAAGAGGATCGATGTTGAGCAAAATGTGTTTGAGGCATTGGTTGGTGACCCGCCTAAAAGCATTTTTTCGATCCTTCGTATCAAGGGAAATTGGTGTGCCCGCTCTGAAGAAAACAACCGACTCAACCGTCATCTCCACAATGAACTTGGAACACTCCTCCATTGTAGCTGCACTTAGCAATTTACCCACAAAAGGATGACAAGAACTGAATAAATTTTCCCGACCTCGCCAATCTTTCAAATAGTCAGGAGGAAACCACCAACATTATTATGTTGTACAAAGCATCACCTCAAAGTTGCCAAAAAAGACTGAGCTGTCGTCATTCAGATGAGTGATCTTGAAAAGAAATGATGCTGGCCTATCCATACATGACCTTAACCACCCACACAATCTCCCAATTACCAAAGCCATTAGATCATTAAAACCGAGCCATGATTACTGTACTTTCCATCGAAGTTTGCGGGGGGCCAAAAAATAAAAAAACGTGGCAACATTATCTCCCGTCCAACTCACCGCCACCACTATCCCACTCCTCAAGATGGACTTTCCACCTCTAGCATGGCAAGTCGCCTGCCCATCCACCCATACATTTTTTTGGTGTATTAATCTATGTAATGATGACATATAAAATTTTCTTGGTGTGTTAACACATGTAACGATGAAACATTAAGTTTTATTGGTGTGTTAACCTATGTATTGGTGAAATATAAATTTTTGTTGGTGTGTTAGTCTATAAAAAATGTTAAAAAGTATATTCTTAATCTATTATATGATTTAGTAAATTATATTTTTCATATATTTAAAAAGAGACCAACTTGTACTCATTTACATACATTGAAGTATCATTAGTTATCAAAGGAATAATTATTCACATTTATACTCACATTTTGAAATCAAGTAAAGCATCTAACATTTCTAATCACACTCATCCTAGTAGTGTACATAAATTACCTAGTAATTATTCTAGAATTTATGCACATGTTTGTAGTATGCTTTCTATCAAGACAATTTTAAACTCATCTTGGTTGAAAAAAGGTCTAAGAGTGAAAGAAGATACCATTGTTTAGTGATCCATTTATCTAAAATTTTCTAGGAAAAAATATAACAATAATTAAAGATAAATTTTGTTCATGCAAAGAAAGATTTTGGTTGTGATCTAGATCTTAAATTGTGAATTTAATTTTTCACAAATAAAACAAGAATATTGAAAATTAATAAGTATGATAATATGATTATAGGTTAAACATATTATAGATGGGAATCTTGACCCTATATGGGAAATAGAGTCAAAATATCAAGACCAATGGGTGAAGCGTTTGCAATAAAAGAGAATATCTTCAAAAAGAAAATGATCAAAAGTATTAGGATTTACATCTATACACATATGCTAGGATATACACATGCTAGTTGGAAAGAAAATAAAATCACAACACAATTTTTTTATTTTACCTTAATTATCCATGAGTAGACACATAAGTTTCTTGTATTAGTTTTTAAAGATATGTTGCAAAGAATTTTCAAGGGTTTTACAATCATCCATTTGATTAAATAAATAAATAAATTACCCAAACCAATAAATGAGGTTAGAATAACAAGAAATATTCCCAAGGATTACATTTTTTTATACAAATGGATTGAAACCATATTTTTCACATTAAAAAAATAGTCCCTAGTTTGTTATAGGTCACAAGATGACAATTTGTGATCTTTCTTCTTTCACTATTCTACAACCTAATCACTAATCAAATAGTTTCCAATATACATTTTTATGTACATATTTCTCTACCATACCTTCAACAACTTCATGGATGAAGGAAGAAAGCTAAATCAAGTCAAATCAAATTTAGGTCACACACAAGATTAACACAAATGAATAGAGGAAGAGGATATCACAATTAAGGTGAATATGTACCTTGGTATCCATGAATATTTTTTATCAACAAGAGATGTGTTATGAATCCCATTATACTATATGTTACCTAATAGTAGTTAGGTTCATATTCATTGAAAAATAAATTCCTCCCAAAATGGATCATGAACATATAATTTATCTAGTGCCAAGGTGCTAATCACATAATGTTGGGCCTTATATTTACCCATTTGTCCAAATTGTAAAATTGAGAAGATGGCATAGGAAATGCTAGAAGAAATTATTATCTATAATAGTCAAAATACTTGTATTCTAGTGTGATAGTATATAGAATGATGAAACTACGTGCATTTGTCTGAATTATAGAGAACTTAACTAGTACACCATCAAATATAAGATTCCTATTTTAATCATTAATAATTTTTTAGATGAACTAAATGTCTAGCTATTTTTTAAGAAACTTGATCTTAGATCATGTTTTCACCAAATTAAAATCAAGTAAGAAGGTATTTCTAAGACAAATTTTAGGAATTGTGATGATCTTTATGAGTTTTTGGTGATTCTATTTGGTCCTAATATTTCTCCTACTATATCAATTTTTTTAATAAATTTTAAAATTTAAGTTGTTATTGAGACTATGATGAAATGGTAAATTCTTAAAATTATTGAGAACTTGCGGATTTTCCTATAACTCACTAGATATTATGCACACATACAAAAATACCTCTCAACACTTTTGAAAAATGATAATTTCTAGTGAAATGAGGCCACTAATAAAATAGTTTAAAAACTAAACCTAAGGCTATGTGTACCTCTCTAGTTCTAGATCCTCTTCATTTCACTAAGAATTTTATTGTGGAGTTTTATGCTTCAAAGAATCTATAGGAATAATTCTTATGTGATAAGGTGAATCCATTACTTTCTAGTATTCAATTGAAAGGTAATAATATTTACTCAAATACATTTATGTAGAAAAAATGCTAGCTAAATTATTCACACAAACAAATAATGGAGGGCATTTATATGGGTAAACACTTCAAAGTAAAGACATATCATTGCAAACTAAATTTTTCTTATGTAATAGCAATTTTCCTTGAAATAAAAATATAAATGAGTCACTAAAATTTTGGGATATAACATTGAGATCATTTATAAGAAATTTAAGGAGAATTTAGTGGTTGGTACAGTATCTAGAAAGGATGACAGTGAGGAGGAATTATTATGTACCATTTCAATATATTATAAGTAGACTGGGTGGAGAAAGTTAGAGTAGTAATAAGAGGTCACTATATGGAATCTCATTTAACAACTTTGTAAAATTATAAGAGAAAATAAAACAAGTTTTTTTGAAAGAAGATTCCTTATGGTATAAATTTCACCATCAATAATATCTTCAATATGGCCAGCCTAAATGTTAAAATAATTAAAGAACACATTTAACACAAGAAAAAGGTACTCTCTAGTCTCATAGAGAACTTGATAATAGAATATAACATAATGAGGCATCGAGTTAATCAACACTATAGTTGACTGAGTTTTAAAGTAAAAGAGTTTGAGCCTTTTTATGTAATTACAACCATATAAATAGATACCACTAAAACAATACAAGAATAAAATGATATCATGCAATTATTATGGCCCTTATAAGGCTTTGTAGATGATTGGGTGATTCTAGAGAGGCATAATTCTAGTAGGAACTAATCTTGAGTAATGAGTGATGAATGATCAATGTTTAATGCATGATTCTATTGACCTAGGTAGTGATGTCTTTACTTAGACACATAATTTGAAAGTTTTGATGTGGGATTGAGCACATAATAATATCTAGTCTAAAGGTGCTAGGTTGGGCTCATGATTATATTTATATCCAAAATATTAGGGGTAATTAAACAAGGATAAGTTAACAATTATAGACTTGGATCGATGAAAATAAGAAGCAATTTGAGAGTTGATAAATGTCTAAAGAATCAATTGTTTTTTGATGATCAATTAAAAAATAATATTAGAAAATAATATCAATCAAAATATCAAATTAATGATAATCTTATGTTGAAATTAAATATTTAACACACCCACACAAAAAGACATTATAAAAATATAAAAATACACTTTTCACCAAATTAATCTATTGCCTTGCTTCTAGAGAGGTCGATTGTTGTTATCATAGGCTTATGAATGGTATTTAGTTGGCTAGAAAATTCCCTTCTAGCGTCCCCTCCACTCTCTTTCCCTTGGTGTTGTGCAGCAACACTAAGGCTGCTGTGCACAGTCCCATGGAGGCCGCCATTTGTATTGGGAAGTTATTTAATTTGTTTCATATATATATAATCTTTGCTTCTGTCTATACTGATGGTCCATGAGTCGTGTATGCTGATTGCAAACAGCAGTAGGATTTTGTTAGCCGAATTTGTGAGATTCAAAACCTTTCTTCTCAGTGACCACATTGATCTTGGGCTTTTAGCAGGTCCGGTGGCGGCTACAACCAAGCTTCCATCGTGGTTTAGTTAGAGTATATATATATATATATATATAATAATAATAATAATAATGTGGGTAAGATTTTTTTGTTACATTTAATATGGGATACATTCGCTGTTTTGAAACAACCAGCAAATTCAATAGAAACTTTTACAATTCTATTATGTTACAGCTGTATCTTAAATTTAATTATGTTTATATATATATATATATATATATATAAAATAATCTTTGATGGTATATATGTATGTATGTATATATATATATGTGGGTAAATTTATATAATAAGAATTATAATAAAAAGCAATTCGTTGTGTAAAATACATTTCAAGTTATATATAGAATATGTATATATATATATATATATATATATATATATATATGAGTGTTAAAAAAAAATTGTTATATTAAAATGTGTGATTAGATATAGAATGTGTTACATGACTTCCTTAAATTAATTAGATGAATTCACGGTGAATGTTTAAAAATAATGTAATTGACTATTTAGAATGTTCTTTGAAATGATTACTTTAAATGTGTATAAGATATTTGTATAGTTCTTTAGTATATAAATGATAATTTGAAAAGCTTCTTAGGTTATCACATTGAAAGTATAGTGCAATTTGAAGATTGTTGTTTGTGGTTTCATGTTGATTGTACTTTCCTCTCGTATTATTTTCTTATTGGGGAGATTTTATGCGTAGCCATGTTTTGGAAAGTGTTGGGAACTCGTATTGTTTTAGTTACCCTCAGTTAGGGGTTTATGGGTAGTTGGTCTTTCTTAACTTCCAGAGGCAGTGGGGAAACTTGATTTATGTTGGATTTTTCATGATTGGATCCTTGTGGTTCATTTGATCTTATCTCTGATTTTTGAGCTCTTATGGGGTTACCTTGTACTATGGTGTTGACATTTGATGTAGCTCTTGGGCGAGATGGTTCATGCCTCACATATGCACTTGGTTTTTGTGGTTTTAGTGCTTTACGTGCTCTAGTACAGCCCTTGATGTCATTAGATTTGTGTTTCAGTGCTACTAGGGAGAGTGGCTCTTCATAGGGGTTAGCACACAAAGGGGCAGCCTAGGTAACCCATGGAAGAGTTTTTTTAATAAGTGACAACCTAATAAATTAACTAGTGGGTTTGGGTAGGTACACACTAAATAAGATAAGTATGATGCCTCAACCATGCCTTTAGTGCTTTTGTAGGCTAAGGATGGGCCTAGAAGGCCTGGTCAACAAGATCGCTACCTTTTCTTCACGAAAGGTAAGTGATTCCGTGTGTGTCACCCTATGGGACCGGTGCCTAGTGAGAGGCAGTCAGGGTAACCATAGATGGGGGTCAGTATCTAGACTGTCAGGGTAACCCAGGGATGGGGGCCAACATCTAGATTGTCAAGGTAACCCATGACAGGACTTTGTGATGACACTCTTCCCTTTAGTAACTGTGTATGTTTGTTGTTTCCCCCTTGTTGTTCTTGAGCCTCTGGAAACAAATGTTCCTTGTGTCTATTGTTGCTTGGGTCGTGGAGTCTTGTTAGCCTTGTTTACTTGACTGTTCTTTGTTGTGGGTCTTTCATGTCATCTCCTAGCATGGGGGGTGGCCCTTCGGGTTCACGTGGTTGGGTGGAACGTGCTATGCACCCCAATGGGTTTGCAGCTAGAGTTCGTGAAGTGTGGAGATTGAACTGATGTTGTTGATGTAGAGCTTCACCATAGTTTAGTTGTACCATGTTTATTTTTGTATTACTCTTGTATTTGATGTGTCATTCCCACTATGTGTTGGGAAACACTGTTGTACTTTTGTAATATGAAATGATGTAATTTCATATTGATGCATATGTATATTCTGATTTGATGAATGCAATGTATGGATATTATTGATTATATCATGTGTTTCATAAATGGATGCTTCTTATTGATGTAATGTATTTGGGTGTATGATCATTGTTACTTATCTTACTTTATGGTATATAATTAAATCTTGGGATTCATTAATTATCGTTATGGAATGGGAATTATGTTTAGTAATGCAGTCATGTGTACCCCAGAGGATGTAGTTGATATTGTATATGTATAGTTGTATTACATGTATTGTATGTTAATGTACATCTTATGTTAGTTTACTTTAAAAAAAAAATTGTGCTATAATTTGTTAGTTCTAGTTGTCCTTTGGGGTTTGCATGGCAGGGTGTTACAGCTGATATGTCAAAGAGTGAGTCTACAAATACATTTTCAACCCAAGTTTTCCTACATTCAATACATTAAAAGATCAATCAAATACAAACGAATATTAAATACCAGTTTATTAAAATAATTTGGAAGGGTAATAATTGGCCCTTTTCACCATTCTCGATGATGGTATACATTGAATACAATAAATGATCAATCAAATACTTTATTGAAATAATCTTGGAAGGGTATTAATTGGAGTTATGTGAATAGTTAAGTGAAACTAGTTATAGTAGAAATTTTGGTGCCTAGCACAATGCATTTTAGGATATGACTTACAACTTAATGTAAGAGTATGACTATAGTTTCATTTAAATGCACCACTTAAATATATTCATAAAATCATGCATTTAAATGAAATTATATCTAGTTGTAAGTCATGTCCTATAACTAGTTTCATTTATCCATTCACATAAACTCCAACTACTACCCTTCCAAGATTATTTCAATAAAGTATTTGATTGAACAATTATTGTATTGAATGTACACCATCACCAAGCATGACCTATTAGACATTCATTTAGTGTGAGGCATCTAAAAACGCCAATTATTACCCTTCCAAATTATTTCAATAAATTGTTATTTAATATTCTTCTATATTTGATTGACATTTTGCATGTTCAAGTGAATTGACTATGTTCGAAGGCTAATATGTCAAAGAGTGAGTCTACAAATACATTTTGAACCCAAGTTTTCCTACATTCAATACATTAAATGATCAATCAAATACAAAAGAATATTAAATACCAATTTATTAAAATAATTTGGAAGGGTAATAATTG
The DNA here is from genome assembly GCA_007258455.2 of Sequoia sempervirens. Lineage (NCBI taxonomy): Eukaryota > Viridiplantae > Streptophyta > Pinopsida > Cupressales > Cupressaceae > Sequoia > Sequoia sempervirens. Next base: position 136,262 of record VDFB02334078.1, on the reverse strand, counting down.
GCCCTTTTCACCACTTTTCGATGATGGTATACATTGAATACAATAAATGATCAATAAAATACTTGATTGAAATAATCTTGGAAGGGTATTAATTGGAGTTATGTGAATAGGGAAGTGAAACTAGTTATAGTAGAAATTTTGCTGCCTAACACAATGTATTTTAGGATATGACTTACAACTTAATGTAAAAGTATGATTTCATTTAAATGCACCACTTAAATATATTTATAAAATCGCGCATTTAAATGAAATTATATCTAGTTGTACGTCATATCCGAAAATACATAGTAGGCACCAAATTTTTTACTATAACTAGTTTCACTTATCCATTAGTAATTGGAGTTATGTGAATGGATAAGTGAAATTAGTTATAATAAAATTTTTGTTGCCTAACACAATGTATTTTAGGATGACTTGCAACTCTATAATTTCATAATGCATAAAATTATAGAATTGTAAGTCATATCTATAATTTCTACTAGGCCCACATCCTAAAATACATTGTTTTAGACACCAAAATTTCTACAACCATATAAATAGATACCACTAAAACAATACAAGAATAAAATGATATCATGCAATTATTATGGCCCTTATAAGGCTTTGTAGATGATTGGGTGATTCTAGAGAGGCATAATTCTAGTAGGAACTAATCTTGAGTAATGAGTGATGAATGATCAATGTTTAATGCACAATCCTATTGACCTAGGTAGTGATGTCTTTACTTAGACACATAATTTGAAAGCTTTGATGTGGGATTGAGGACATAATAATATCTAGAAAGGTGCTAGGTTGGGCTCATGATTATATTTATATCCAAAATATTAGGGGTAATTAAACAAGGATAAGTTAGCAATTATAGACTTGGATCGATGAAAATAACAAGCAATTTGAGAGTTGATAAATGTCTAAAGAATTAATTGTTTTTTGATGATCAATTAAAAAATAATATTAGAAAATAATATCAATCAAAATATCAAATTAATGATAATCTTATGTTGAAATTAAATATTGAACACACCCACACAAAAAGACATTATAAAAATATAAAAATACACTTTTCGCCAAATTACAAATTAAAAAACAACAGAACTATTTCAATAATGTCACTCTATACCTAGGTATACCCAACTTAAATCATTAAGCCCACTTGCATATCTTTATAAGAAAATTGTTGCAATTAAATTTGAAGAATATGTAAAGACAATAAGCAACTTGCTGTGAGAATCTAAAGTACTACCGAATTATAGGTTGTTGATTTGACTATTTCAAGAACAGATTGATTTCAAAGATCGTCACACCATTAATCTAGTCAAACTCCTTTATTAGTTTTAACTCTATAATGAAATTCTAATATTCATTTTTAACTACGCCAATTACTTAGTAGGCAGGAAGGAGTTCTGGTATTTGAAGGTAATCCATTGGAAAACGATTGTAGGTGGTTTTGCTTGTAGTTTCTTAAATACACCTTCATAGCAGCTCTACCCCTAACTCAAGCTCAATTCCGCAAAGTCATGGCCGCCTTCTTTGGGCTCCTCAGTAGTACCAGATTTCAGTGGTTGCAGTTGGCGATTTTTGTATGGCAAGCCATCCGACCGGCTGCAGCACTGAGGGTACCATGGGCATTGTTCAGTACAGTTGTTTATAAGATTCTTGGAATGAAGAAGTTTGACAGTGATCATTTCATCTTATTGTCAACGGATTTTAATGACACAGCTGATGCCAATCTGTTCTGCGAACGAAACAAACGTTTTGTTAGCGAAACCATTTTAGGTGACTCATCAGTAGACTTCTGGTATAAGAATTCCCATTATATTGCTGGAGGGGAAAAAGCAAGTCAGGTCAGATTGTTGATCTGCGCCGAACAAAGAAACGTTCCTATTGTTAAGGAGTACAAGATGATTAATGGGGTTTGGGGAATTTGGACTTTGTGCTCAGCAGATGAAGCCATTAGAATGTGTTTACCGAGTAAAGGATTCACAATGTGCTTCAGAAAAACAGTTAGTCTGTGTTTGATAGAACACATGCCATTGGTAAAGGACACATATTGGCTATCAAGAGTATTGGGTGGTATCCCCTTGTACTTAACTGCTGAAGGCAATGAACATCTGGCATCAATAGTCACAGTAGCGTTAATCATTTTGGACCTAACGTACAATATATGGGTTCCTGTTCTTGAGAAGGCGTATTTGATGTTCATCAGAATTGTACAACTAGTATTATCAAATCTCCCTCCCCTTTTGAGGCACTCTATTTTTTATGCTCTGAGCAACTTTGATAATAGATATTTGCCATGTTCAATAACCGATTTTAAGGTCAAAATCATGCAGACTAAAGCCTTTTATACAACAGCCAACACTGTTTTAAGTTGTCCATTTACCACTGTCATTAGTCAGGAAAGATTTCTTGAAGTTGATACAAGGAAAGCTACTTTTGAATTCCAATTAAGTCTTTTCAGGATCAATATAACCAAATTGCAGGAAACGAATAATGAGGTTGAGTTTGAGCTTAAGTTACTGGATGTTCTTTGGGACCGGGTGAGCTGCACATATAGAATGAGTCGACATAATTTCCAGATCTATATTGGCGGCTGGAAGTTGCTTCAGGATGGCCATGTGGCATTGGTTCAAACTGTTAGCCATGGCTTTATAAAGCACATGCATTTGTTTGGTTATGAGGAGACTATAAACCTTTTCTGGGGCCCCAATGTGACTGTTTTTAAAGTAGAAGTTGAAGAGAAGTATTGGTACTTGATTGCTGGCGAGAATGGGAAATATGGTTCCAATTTTAATAAAGTGGAATCCCTGCTGTGCTTGGCTATTGCACGGAAGTGGTATTGGGTTTTGAGTCAGGGTCTGGGTCAGTTGAGACAAGCCTTTTTCTCAGTTCTGGGGAGATGAGACTTTTAGGGTTTTCTGTTGGTGATGTTCTCCATCGGCCAACTCTCAAACTTGGGTAGAACTTGTGCCTGTGCCTTGAGCCTTGAGCCTGTTTTCCTTCCGGGTAGGCAGAAGGTGCTCACTTTTAGGTTTCCGCTTCAATTCTAAGGCTGGCCTCCTCAAGTTGAGAAAATGTGCTGATATGATGAAGATAAATAAATATATATTAAGTTGGAGTTGTTGATTTTTAATTATAAATTTTATGTTGGTCCTCGAGAGGGAGAAAGTATTTTCATTAGGTTTAGAAACTTTTATGATTATGTAGTAGTTTCAATGGCATACTTTAAGAATCATACAATTTTTAAATATATGAATTTTTTTTTATAATATTTTTGGAAAGGCTTTTTTTAAGGTTCAATAGTTGTTTCATGTTCTATATTTGGGATAGCAATTATTTTAATTGAAATAACTTTTAGTTGGAAAAATATACTAATAAAAAATTAGTAAGTTTAATACATGTGCATATGTGTAGGTACATCTTTTATAGAGTTTAATAGAGGTTCACTTTCATTGAATATGAGTGTAAATATATATATATATATATATATATATTTTAAAAGAAATTATAGGTGTATATTTTACAAAATCTACTCCATACGCAAGGCAATAAATAAATAAAGTTCAAGTCACATTTCTAGATGGTGCTTAATTGTCCTTATGAAATCATATATAAATAAATATTTTTACTTCAAGTGTGTTAACCAAACTTTCTCTCTAACTTATACTTCACATCTTCTATTTAATTCAAGTATCAATACAAGCATTAATATGAAAGGCTACCCTAGAAGATCATAACACAAATCACTTCGAAAATCATGACAAATCAATTAGGATTTTTTTTAACAAATTCAAATTCAACTAATAAATTAAATAAATCCAAACTTCAAAAACAATTAGAAATTTAATTTAAAATTTAAACTCAACCACTATAATTAAATGCATTTATAATTCTTTTTTGATCTTTTGAGATAGAAAGTTTCTATAATTTCATTTCATAAGGTGGAGTACACATTTGTAGGATGTTAATGACACACCCTTGGAAGGCCACCCTAGGTTTTTCAACACCTACAAAAATATTAGGGAAATGTTCACACGGAAGGGAATAAAGGATGATTTCATCACCCACATCAAATGATGCAACATTTGTGAAAATAATAAAGTGAAATATACATTTATAGTAGGTTCTTTACAACCCTTGTGTATCCCAATATAGAAATGGTAAAGTATCTTGATGGATTTCATCACAAGACTTCCCAACATCAAATGGAAGGAGTGCATATATATTTTTATGGATAGACTAAAAAAGTATGCATATTTCTTTTTATCTATACATATTTTAAAGTATCTCACATGGTTGATTTTTTCTTCAAAGAAGTGATTAAACTCCATGGACTATCCAAGGGTGTTGTGAGTGATAGAGACAACTGCTTCATAATCTTGTTTGGGAAAGATATATTCCTTTCATAGGAACTAAGATCACTCCTAGCACTAAACACCACCTAAAAAATGGATGGATAAATTGAAATTATAAAAAAATGGGTGGATGGTTACTTGATAAATTATGTTGCTAGTCAACCAAAGACTTGGATCAAGTGACTCTACTTGAGAGAGCATTATTACAATAATGCCTACCACATATTAATCGAGATAATACCATTCATGGATTTATATGGGTATGAAGCTTGAAGCTTTGTTGATTTCATTATATTAAAAATAAGGGTATTGGGAGTAAGGGATGTGATCACATAAAGTTAAGAAATTCTAAATTGAATCAAGAATAATATCCTTTAGGATCAAAATTTATGGAATATGTATGCATATTTTAATAGGATCAAGAGAATATTTAAACTTAGAGACATGGTGTTTTAAAGATTGCATCCATACGCACAATCTTCTTTAAACTCAAGTAGATTTTAGAAACTTAAGCCTCATTCCTACATGTCTTATACTATATTAAAAATCTTGGTGAAGTTTCCTATAAGCTAGAGGTGTTGAAGGAAAGTAAGATTCATAATGTTTTCTATGTATCTTGTTTAAAAAATGCACTTGGAAAATATATTGTACTTATTGATACTATTGACACAATCAACATCAAGTAGAACAACAAATCACTCTACTAGATTGAAAAGTTGAACGTTTAGATCCAAGGTTACTTATAAGATAGGTCTAGACTATGTTGGAACAACTAAGTGGCCTATATTATTTTTTTATAAGAGGACTTTGCTTGTACAAATCAATTTGGATGCAAATATAAAGTTAAATGATTAAGATATGCTAGAATAAAAGGATTACTCTTCCAAATATTAGATCCTAAATTATTTTCCTAAATTTTATTTTAACTAAATAAAGTTCTCCTAAGATGCTCTAGCATCTAATCTAGATCTAAATCTATTGTAAACTATCATGCAACATAAAAGGTCAAAAGATGATTATGGTTAGAGGAAAGGAATCTAAAATAAATGATTGTAAAGTGACAAGCCACATTTTGTATCTCATATCTTAAAGGTTAGACAAGATCCAAATAAACCAATATTATAATGGTTAGTATTCTTACAACCATCCACAATTTTAGTGCAAACATCTAAGGAAAATATGACATAAGATATTACAAGTTGAATGCAATTGAATCGCCATATACCACGAACATATTCAATACACAACTCTATAAGAGCATAATAAACTAGATCCCACCAAGTTATCCAATTTAGAGAGATAAAATAAAGAATATTATGATAATGGTTGGAGTGTCAAGAAGCATGATGCTTCATTAATTTGAAATATTTACATATTATAATATTCAAGAGGGATTCCATATTGAAATTGCATAAGTTTTCTAGTCTATACGATTTCCAACCATTTATAAATGTCCACAAGGAGATAATCTTAGGTACCATTTTTTTTGAAAATATAACTAGTTGGCCTACTCCTAAATTGACAGTTAGGCCTAAAATTTGAAATCTACAAGTTACATATTAAGTTGGCCCTCAAGAAATTATAGAAATAAAATAACTCACTTGAATACAATTATTAAATCATTTTAAAATAATAATGAATACAACTAACTTAACAAACAAGAAATATCATTTTGAGTATAGAAAATGACCTAAGGAGGTGATAGCCTCATTCAACTCATTCATAAGCTTCATTTTTTGAGAGAATATTTATCACTTGATCTTACTTCAGAGCTCTCCAAACTCAGCTAAATCTTTCTAGAACCTCCATAGTGTAGCCTTAGATTTTATCATCCTATTAATAATTTGGTCAAATACCTACTAATGATGGGAACTGGTGAATTCCTTTATTATTAGAAATCTAAGGCTAAACTAACTACAACAAGAATAATACTATAACTTAAGGATAGATTAATTATGAATGAAATGATAAGAAAGGGTAGTAGAAATCCCACTTATAGTTGGTCTAGCCTCCCACAACCTCCACATGATTGAAGTACCTACACACACAGTGATGAGAAATTTTTGGGGTTGTGTTTTGGGGTTTTGTAATATCCCTTGTTGATATAGATGTAAAAAAATGAAGTTTTTCACCCAAGGAATATTGCCAAATAATTCAAATGCAAAGTTTGAACTTGCTGGTACAAATTTTTAGTCTGATTGTATGCTTGAGAAGTAATGATAAAATGCTTCAAATTCTTATGAATCAACACTACAATGATTAAACTACATTAAAAATGAAAATATAACTCTTTATGATCCTTTCAATGCACATAAATGATTTCTATATGCAAACTAATCACCTACATCCAAGTGACATTTTGTCAAACACTTGGCATGCATAATAATATGTTGATCATGTAGGATATATACATTCTTATTTACAAAAATATTTGACCAACAACTTACAACTCCTTTATTGAGAAATATTGTCCAATACAATGCTGATATAGAATGGCCAAGACTCTTGGCATTACAATAGACTTCCAATATATGATAATGCTGGTAATGACATGCACCTACAACTGAAATGTAAACTATTCTATATACTATGATGGATGCAATCAAATATAAAGGAACCTGGTTATAACTTGTGCCCTTGAAAGAAGACGAGGTAGCAACCATTAGCAATGAAAAATGAACTTCCTTCAAACCCAAATGTAGTCTTCAATCAGCCACCCCTGTCCTCACTTGGAAAATGTTTAAATAATTAATTTCAACACCAAAATCCTTCCAATTTTCCCCTAGAACGATTGTCTCAACAATAGGAATTGAATGCAACAACACCCATAATGATTAGCCTCCTCAATTGAAAGATATGAGTAAAAACATGAGACACACATAGGCTGATCGACCTCCATGACAATAGATTATGAAGTTTGGAAAATGCAACTGAAACTTTACAAAATATCACCCAAAATACTCCCAAAGGTAGCACCCTTATTCTCCTCAATGAATCGATGCCAAAATGGATGCCAAAATTTCCTCTAGTGATGAAAAATGCCAAAGCATGGATAAGACAAAGGGCTGAAGGTGGTGCGATTTTTGTATTATCAATTTTATAAGGCTAAAGTAAGGGTATATTGTGGGAAATTGCACTAGGGTGCAATTTTATGCCTCAACATTTTTCGCCCACTTTAGCAAGAATATGTGAGATAAAGTAGAAAGAGATTGAAGTGAATACATTAAAAAGGAGAGGAAGCAGTCCCTTGATCTAGCATACCTTGACGTGAAAGGGGGCTTTACCAAAATACAAAGAGGACATGGGTCTTCGATCCTACAAAGCTAGATGCAATCTCACTAGAAACATGTTATCTATAGACAAACATGTTAGGTGAAAAAGAAAAAACTAATAGACACAATCTATTCAGATATAAGAAAACACCAATAGGCATGGCTAGCATGGATAGAGTCCATACGACAAGCATGTAGGCCTATGGCTGCTACAAACTGCATTATAGGATAGTCACAAAAAAGATAGGTCTAGTCAGGTTTCCTCCAAGGTAGATGCTCCTTTTGAAAGATTTTTCATTAAGGAATTATTTTAAAAGAATACTCCCTTTGTGAAAATGGAGTTTTCAACAAGGGATTCTTCCATCAAGGGATCTTTTTTGAAAGAAATTTTACCAAGGAATCCTTTTGAAAGAATACTCCTTGTTGAAAGAATACTCCTTGTTGAAAATTAAGCAAATATGAAAGCCCCCCTTAGAATGATGTGTGCTATGTAGAGGAACACACATCATTCTAAGGAGAGAATAAATACTAGAGATGTCATGGCACCAAATACATGGTGAGATGTATTCATGGAATGTTGTCACAAATGCAATGGACAACACATAAAATCCACAACATCAACAAAAAGATAAGAAGAGACAAAGAAATCAAGAGATAGGGGGATATGATAATTTAGGGTTAGAATTTCTCATAGATATAGATAGATATAATTTAATATATGTATGAAATTTCATCAATCCTGAAATGTATCAAAACATGAAGAAGAGCACATGAAGACAAATAAAAAATAAAAAATAAGATCAACATGGAAGAAGACCTAATTTCCCCCAATGCTTTACATTGTCCCCGACGTGAGATAAAAGATTTACAACACATAGAAGAATGGTGAAACAAATAGAATAAAGTTACAACAGATTCTCATGCTTGCACCCAAGCACCCGCAAGGGTAGCAAGGGTCATCTAGGAAAAATCATAATACATAGACAAACAATTACAAGGGAACACAAATAAACACACAAATATAATCTATTGATGTAGAAGATGCACCACCCTAATCCAAGTCCACCAATAGGTCGTCCTGCTCCCAATCTAGATCATTATAGGGGGAGGGAGGATGAGCATGAAGGGAAGGGATAACAAGGGATTTGTTAGTTGAATCACTTGTAACAAGGGCTAAGGAAGAGGGCACATCAAGGTCCTCTTTGTCAAGCTCTTGTGAGACTAGAATTTCCAATCTCTCAAAGATTGATGATAGAGTTAGGATATCCTCCAATGAGTTGAACATGCACTTGACAAGAGTGCCACATGTTAACTAAGCAAGGAGAGGATAGGGCATGTGGGATTCGTGAATAACCTCAAGAAGAGGACCAATGACTAACTCTAGAGATGTAGGGGCTACCTCCATCATAAGGATGACACAAGCCAAAGAAGAACCAAAATCCACAAGATACAAGGATTTCTTATGACCCTCACACAAAGCAAGGTCATCCTCAAGCTTGAACTTCAATGAAGAATGTAGAATCCCCACAAAAGAAGTGAAACCTGGAGAAGAAGGAGACAAAGCCACATAAGAAACCACCTTTGTATGAGGCATGTCGATGAGCTATGAGAATGGAGGGATGTCAGGAAGAGATCGGGGAGGATCCACCAAAGGAGTGATGAGTACCTACACCCTTTTGGGGTGAGGTTCATTGAGATCCATTGATGAAGTTAGAAGAAGCACGAAGGTGATGGGAACTAGAGTAGAAGAAAAAGGAGCAAAAGCAACCACAAAAGAAGTAGGAGAAAAAATAGAAACAAGAGGATCCTCCCCACTCTTCTATAAAGCTATGTGATCCTTAGCTAGAGCCTTTCATTGGTGCTAATGCTCACACGTAAGTTGGTTACATGGGCTATGGGTACTAAAAGGAAGGACTTGAGAAGAGGTGGGGGGTTCTTGCTCTACCACAAGAGAAACCTCCACAATCATTATCGGTGGAAGGGGAGACTCCTTAGGAGGAGCAAGAGGAGCAAGAGATATAGAAGTAGAAACAAAAAGAGGCATCTTGGTACCTAGTTTCTTCCCATGCCTCACCCTAGAGGTAGTGGAAGAACATGCAAAGGCCATGAAGGATGAAACACATGAACAACCCCACAAAAAAAATTCCATTGTCATATAGGGTGGGTCAGGGCACTGTGGGTAAGACAAGAAGATAGGAAACTTGGGGCTTTGAATTCCACATTATGGGTGCCTTTCCTTTTCCTTTGCTATGCGTAGGAGTAGGAATAGAGGATGCACTAAGGGCTAAGAAGAAAAAGTAGGAGGTGAAAAAGATCAAATAGAGGAACTAGAAGGGGAAGGCTTGAGGGAAAAAATAAGATTTTTATTCCCCTTTGGAGGGGTAGATGATGAATCTTGATGTCAACCAGGTGCTCCAAGTCAAATCATCCTTATTTCAAGCTTGGAGAAGGTATTATGTCCGTTTCCTACAGAATTGACTTTGGCAACTTGACAAGCAAGTATCCTCAGATCTGGTGTTGTAGAGTTGTCTCCTGATTTCTCAAAATTTTGGGAGAGGACTGATTCACCACTAGTGGTGAATGAGTCCCACCTTAAGGCTTGAAATCTAAGTTTTCTCAGATTCTGGATCTCGACAGTTAGAAACTGGTTCCCGATAGTTTTCACCAGAAGCAGGACTAATTCACCACCCTAGGTGAATAAGTCCCATTGGTGAATTTTTGTGATTTTAGTCAGCATTCCAAAGATTCCAAATTCTTCATTAGACCTCTAGGTGCACACTGTTTCAACTCATTTCTTTTTGTTATGCATTTATTCATTCATAGGTCATTGTTTGTATATCACATAATTGTGTTTTCCAGAATTGCATAAATCTTTAGTTTGGCATTCAAATTGAGTCATTTATATCACTCAATTAAACTTCGTTCATTACATTTAGCTTAAACAACACCATACATAAAATAATTTGAATGAAACCCTTAGAATTTTTGGCCCTACTCTCTCCTTTTAGGTAAAAAACCCTAGAAGAGCTAGAAAGTCCTTGGGTGCCAAAAATCTATGGTTTAGCATGATCAAATCCTTCCAAAACAAAAAAATTATCTTCAAATTGATCACAACTTAAATCTAGAACAAAAATTCATAATACTTAACCAAAGAGAAATCTAGACCAACAACATTTCTTCCAAACCTCAGATAGAAGGCGAGAAAACTACAATTCACAACTGGTGAACATAACTCACATTGTACAATGAATCAAAAGCCAAAATTATGGATATAAAAGCTTCCAACAACAATGATTAACATATTTGAACCAGACAAAAATAAAAGAAAATCCCAGAGCAAAACTCAGAGCAACCATTGAACACTTGCAACCTTTCTTCATTATAATTTTTGCAATATCTTTGACATATACAACCAATAACTTGCATCCATGACATCAATGAAAACAACAACCAGTTGATAACCAATTGACCAGTTGACATTAATGAAAACACCTTCATTCTTGCAACACCCCTATTTGGACCCCTTAATCTTTACCATTTATTAAAAATAGTAGTTTAAAATAGTAGATTTAGAGCACTATGACTCTTGTTCTTGTTGTATCTTCAAATTTTGAGCGTAACTATCTTTAATTTCTCATGCAAGATAAATTTTTCTTGATTTTTAAAAAAGTGTTCACTTAAGACTCCATTTTGGTCCCCCATTTCCATGTACATTCCCCTTTCTTGCAACACTCACAACTTCTTTAGATTTTGGTAGCAATGCTTGGAATGATACTAAATAGATTCAACATTCAATGAAAAGCCAACCTCACAAAAACCAGTGATCACTTGAAAGAAAAATAACTTGTCACATAGAAGAGATTCGAACAACACAAAGATATTACTCTGCAAACCAAGAGAGTAAAATTACATAAATAAGAAGTGAATAATTACAAAGAGACCAATCCTTAAGAAAGGAGATCAAAACCATAAAGTGAACCCTAGGATTTAATAAAGTGATTATTAAAGGGCCTAAGTTTAGCTTGAGTGAAAAAAAAGTAAAAGGTGACTTAATTAATTAATCAATATGATTAAATTAATTAAGTAATTAACCTATTACTCTAACACCCCCCTTAAGATGAACTTAGGGAGAAGATAGAAAACTAAGGAAAAAATGCATGAAAGAAAAGTTGGGTCCCGACAACTAAGCATGATGAGGTACCCATGTACAAATGTAAAATATCTCTCACAATAGGAGAAAAGGAGAAATCCTCGTGGGAAAAACTCCTCTCCAAAAGAGAGAAATACATGTGAAGGACTAAGAAGCCTCCAAACAAGAATGTCCCAAAAGAATAGGAACAAGTTGTAAGGAAATCTAGGAGCGCATCTAGTAAAAAATCCATGCAGTAGTGCCTTTGGTAACTTTCATTTCAATTAGGTTGCCTCAAAGACACGAACAACTATGTCCTAATGTGGAAACAAACATAGTTTATTTCCCACATTGATCCATTTGAGAGAAACACATGTAAATTCAACAGCAAGCATTAACAGATTCTACTACACGAACCAACAGATATGAAAGATAAAACAGAAAACCAAAACACAAAGATTTACGTGGGGAAAATCCTTTCAGATAAAAAACCCCACACTCCAAAGATCAAGCCATTGCATTATTCATCAACTAAAGGTTACAATATAACTCAGGCTCATAGCCTTTTCAGAGATTACATCTTGTTCATTCTGGATACTATCTGGTAGCAACCGATCTTCCTATACAGTTTCTGATCAACCTCTCAAACCAAATAATCTTCGTACTGTTGCAATATCCTCACACAGTATACAATACTGATCAACACAAGTGATCAACCATGGCATTCAATTCTTGATCAAGAGAAATTCCAGCAACATAACTCTGCCTCTCTCACTCTCTGCCTCGGCCTCATGGCTTCGGCCTTTTAGCCAGCCACTCAGCCTTCACACTGTTCGCTCTTCAGCTTCTCACTCTTTTTTTTCTTTTTCTTCAGCTTCGACTCTATGAAATGGTTTGTTTCCAACTGTCGGATCACTATTGTCGAATCATCCAGCTCAGCAACGGTTCACATCTTACTTTCTCTAATTTGTCCATATCACACCATGTCAGACAATCTTCACTCGGTCAACAACGATCAACTTGTGTCGCATGTCGGTGAGACACTAGAAGTGTCTCCCTAATTACACGTTTTCGCCAAGAGTCATCTCCATCAGCAAGAGGTTCTACTGATATCTAAGTGTCTTACCAAAAACAACATTCTCATCGGCGAGACAATCACCATTCGATGAGACATTACACTGAGCTCATAAGTCATTCTGAAGTGTTCGTTAGTCGCCAAGACTTTAGTCATTCACTGAGAGATCATATTGAGCCCTTTATGTTATATTGATGTCACTGTCGGCCAGACTTAGGCAAAGGTCATACCGAAACTTTTGACGTCCATTGCATTCCTATCGGCAAGACAAACACCCTTCACCAAGACATCACCCCGCAAGTTCCAAGTCGCCCCGAGTCAAACTTGTCGGCTAGACTTACCTCTTTTTCCAAGACTTCATACCAAAGCCTTTAAGTCACATCGATGTGTTCCACTGTCAGTGAGAGAATCAACCTTCAGCAAGACATCTTACCGAGGCTTTCATGTTATAATAATGACCCCTAACACTGTCGCTGAGACATCTCGTAGTTGCTAAGAGATCATGCCGATAGGAGCAAGTCATACTGATTTCTTCATCAGCTAGATAGACCAAAGGTCATGTCGATATTGGCAAGACTTCCTATCATCACCGAGACTTCTCATTGAGACCCTTGAGTTATCCCGAGTGTATACCATCGATGAGACATTCCTCAGTCGCCAAGAGATCTTCTCGAGAGTTCAAGTCACCCTGAAACTACTTATTGGTGAGACTTCTCCTGGTCACCATGACTTCTTGCTAAATCCTTTTGTTATCTTGAATTTTCTTTCACTGAGAGTCATAGAAAAATTGAAAACCATACAATTAGAAAGACATTCATATCGGTAAGACCTCATACCGAAACATAAACCTTTCGGCTAGATCTCCCTGAAAACATCAATCGCCATGAGTCTCCTCGACATCTGATAGACACCAACTGTCAGCTAGACATCTCCCAGTCAGTAAGAGATCTCCATGAGTCTCCATGTCATAGTGATAGGTCCATTCGGCAAGACATAAGTATTGTCTCAGTGACATGAGCAATACACAAGTTCAAACTACTAGTCGGCTAGACAATAGAAATGTCACAGCGACTATGCTTTCTCAGAGGTTTCAGCCTATGAGATTAAGGCATATTTTCCAACAATCTCCCACTTGTCAAAGATCACACAGGCACCTCCAAAGCAACTAGAAACTAGGACCACACTAGCTCCTCCAGTTCAAACACTGCAATACTCAAGACACCCAATCAACATGATTCCACAGATAACAGTCCATTAGACAATCTGCAACAAAGACCGGGCATCCAACTACAACTCACTGTCCAACAAAACAACCAATCACAACCCTACAGGAAAACACATAGATCTCAACATGCTCTCATGTTCCATCAAGAATTCTGCTCCAACATCCAAGATGTCCACCATTCAAGCAACAATCCTGTCATCTTCCACATGCCACCTATGGAAGAAGGATACAAAGCCAAGGTGTATAAGCACCATTCCAATGAACACAAGCAAAAGAACCCTAGTGATATCTCCAACAAGATACCGCTACCACTTCACTGTGCTCAAATGCTATACAGAAGCAATATCAACTTCAAAGCTTCAAACAAAAAAAAATAGTGAAGACATTCTCCAGAAACAAGATATAAAACATTAGTTAGAACAACAATCAGTCTGATTTCTCCCATCCAACTGATAAACCCACGTGATTGAACATAGCACCCACAACTCGTGCTATACCATTCAATCTTACATACCTCAAGGTATCACCACTAGTAAACTTTTTCCAATCCATTAACAACAAATACAAGTTCCAGTGTCAACCAGTCGAAGAAGACAAGACACAACAGGAACTCCCACTGTCTGAGTAATCCAAAGACATCACAAGTTTACCAATTACAACACATAGAAAATGTAACCATGTAGTACTAAGGAAATACCCACAATGATATGCAAAACTTGCAACAAACGGCTACAAGAAACATTTTCCTCACCACAAGCCTTCAAAGTTCTCCCAAGATCTCCACATGCAATCAAAGGAAAAAGGATTAAGAACCTCCATGTCATCACCCATGAACATGAGTGAAAACACATGACCACCAACAAGTGATCACTACAGCTCCAACCAAACCTCAAACCAATGAAATGTGAAACCAAACATTCAGGAAGAAAACCAAGACCAACGAGAGAAACTTTGCACACCATATCCCTGTAGAACATCCTCCTATATACACTTCTAATAGCCAGCTGTGTCAAGAATGATCTTCTTATCCCAAAAGAAAGCCTTAACAACATCCATCTGTTCAATCACCAAGATCAAACCAACTTTAAAAACATAGATGTAAACCTTTCAGAGAAGATCAAGCTAAAAAAAATCCCATTTCAGGAAATCAGCCCATACATCATCTCCTACCAATTGTCATTAGTAAATGACATAACACAAATGCTCAAGGAGATAAAACAAACTGTACAACTTTCACTATGAATCCTCCATAACCAAATGTTATAATTCAAGATCCATATCATGAAAGTGAACTTAATAAAACACATTTGAAAAATATAATGGGCCAAATACCTTTCAGATAAACTATCGAGTAGACCAAGAGTGGGAATGAAAATACTCCTTCAAGATATACAAGTCATCATGACTAATCCAAGAGCAATCTCCTCATAGGTCTCTTATTGAACTCAAGTTCAACCTAGGTGTAGGCTTCTTGGACTTTCTGCTAAAAAAATTCAACAAGAGTAACAAGCAACAACACTTCTCTCATAAGAGAAAGACTACCTCACCTTATTCTTCATGTATCCATGAGTGTTAGCAAATGATCATCTCATAATAAAACTTCAACTGCATTACTGCACTATCACGAAGTATCAAGCAAGTAATCAAAGGCACCCAATACACAAAGAATTACCAAACCTCTGTCAAAGCTCCAATCATCTGAATCGGGAACTTATCATGACACCATGATCTACACATCCCCATAGGAGATACCATGCTTCAAATGACTCTACCATTGTCTCAAGTACAATGCAAAATGCCAAAAATCCAGTGCACAAACAAGAGTATACCATGACATAAAGCAAATAAACTCAAAACAACATCACCTGTCAAGCACCACCAACACCTCAGCCAAAGACTCCAAGTGTTCTCCATGGTTCCAAGATGTTGCACATCTTCAAATAATGTCCATGCAAAAGCACAAGCGTAAGAATCCTTCTGCAACACTAAAGAAGACCATTCACCACCATGTGATGAATCCACACTGCTAGAGCTCCCACTGAAAAGTGACACCCGAGATCTCCAAGCATCATGACCACTGCTTCAGGTTCCCATAACTGACTATTTAGGTACTCAAGAATATCCATCCTCTCATCTCAAAATAATCACACCAATGCACAAGTGACCGCAGGCAAGGCCAGCTAACAAATCTGCACCACCAATGAATCAATCTCATGGATAAAGATAGTCCACATGCAAGTTATCTCACTATAGCCAATGGGTAGTTAATCCACCAACCACATAACTCATAGATCACAAACATCGAACATGCAAAATTGTTATCACATTGAAAACTGCAACACTAAGATATCAAAGAGAATAACCACGTAGACAACATAACTCAAACACCAGATCATACCAAATCTAATTTTCCAAACATGTCCACAACGAGCACCATAATCAAGGAACCCACATGCATTACCACAAGAATGCTGAGTGACAAAACACTTACCAACCTTCCCATGTAGAGAAGGAGAAATACCTCCACAAACCATGCAACAAGCATGCATGCAGACCTGCAACTATCTCATCCAACAACACCCCAAAAGATCAGTGTCTACACAATAGCTTAACAACAACTCCACATGATCACAAGTTTTGCTTAACTGTGTAAAACTTGCAAAACCATAGAGCCATGCAAGTACAAATCATCCTTAGAAAGAAAACAACAGTTCAAGAGAATCCAGGCCCCTTTCAGGCCAACTTTAAACCACCACCATGTACATGCAACCAAAAAAGAGAGAAAGGCTATTTCAAAAGCTTGCAAATCATCTAATGATTAACTTCATAGCCTTCAAGCATTCGAGGTTAACAGGAAATAATGCCCGCCAACACCAGGAACCACCACCTAGCATAAGCACTCTGAAAAATCCACCTCATACTTCAAGGTTAAATCTCTACTAGCTAGGAGACACATATAACATGATCAACTCCCTTTTCCATCTTGACCATCCTTCAAGCTGCATGCTGTCTCAGAATACCACAAGGCTTCCACTCATCAAAGGATCAATACATCAGTCCATTCCTCCAGATTTCTTCCAGCCTACCAAGCTAAGAACTCTTCACAGGAGAAATATCCAGAACCAACAACCAGAAGAAGGCTCTGATACCACTTGTAAGGAAATCTAGGAGCGCATCTAGTAAAAAATCCATGCAGTAGTGCCTTCGGTAACTTTCATTTCGATTAGGTTGCCTCAAAGACATGAACAACTATGTCCTAATGCAGAAATAGACATAGTTTATTTCCCACATTGATCCATCTGAGAGAAACACATGTAAATTCAATAGCAAGCATTAACAGATTATACTACACGAACCAACAGATATGAAAGATAAAACAAAAAACCAAAACAAAAAGATTTATGTGGGGAAAATCCTTTCGGATAAAAAACCCCACACTCCAAAGATCAAGCCATTGTGTTATTCAACAACTGCAGGTTACAATACAACTCAGGCTCATAGCCTTTTCAGAGATTACATCTTGTTTGTTCTGGATACTATCTGGTAGCAACAAATCTCCCTGTACAGTTTTTGATCAACCTCTCAAACCAAACAATCTTCGTATTGTTGCAATATCGTCACATAGTATACAATACTGATCAACACAAGAGATCAACCATGGCATTCAATTCTTGATCAGAAGAGATTCCAGTAGCATAACTCTGCCTCTCTCACTCTCTGCCTCGGCCTCATGGCTTCGGCCTTTCAGCCAGCCACTCGGCCTTCACACTATTCGCTCTTCAGCTTCTCGCTCTTTTTTTTCTTTTTCTTCGGCTTTAGCTCTATGAAACGGTTTGTTTCCAATTGTCAAATCACAACTGTTGAATCATCTAGCTCAGCAATGGTTCACATCCTGCTTTCTTTGATTTTTCCATATCGCACCACATCAGACAATCTTCACTCGATCAATAGCGATCAACTTGTGTCGCATGTCGGTGAGACACTAGAAGTGTCTCCCTGATGCCACAAGTCCCGATTACATGTTGTCACCAAGAGTCATCTCCATCGGTAAGAGGTTAGATACCAATATCCAAGTGTCATACCAAAAACAACATTCTCATCGATGAGACAATCACCATTCGATGAGACATTCCACTGAGCTCATAAGTCATTCTGAAGTGTTCCTTAGTCGCCAAGACTTTAGTATACCGATGTCACTATCGGCCAGACTTAGGCAAAGGTCATACCAAAACTTTTTACGTCCATCGCATTCCTATTGGAAAGACAAATACCCTTCACCAAGACATCACCCCGCAAGTTCCAAGTCACCCCAAGTCAAACTTGTCGGCCAGACTTACCGCTTTCGTGAAGACTTCATATCGAAGCCTTTAAGTCACATCGATGTGTTCCACTGTCGGTGAGAGAATCAACCTTCAGCAAGACATCTTACCAAGGCTTTCATGTTATAACAATGACCCCTAACACTGTCGCCGAGACATCTCCCGATTGCCAAGAGATCATGCCGATAGGAACAAGTCATACCGATTTCTTCATCGGCCAGACAGACCGAAGGTCATGTCGATATCGACAAGACTTCCTATCATCGCTGAGACTTCTCACTGAGACCCTCGAGTTAGCCCGAGTGTATACCGTCGGTGAGACATTCCTCAGTCACTAAGAGATCTTCCCGAGAGTTCAAGTCACCCCGAAACTACTTATCGGTGAGACTTCTCCCAGTCGAAATGACTTCCTACCGAATCCTTTTGTTTTCCTAAACTATCTTTTGCCAAGAGTCATAGAAAACCTGAAGACCATACAATCGGCAAGACATTCATATCAATAATACCTCATATTGAAACATAAACCTTTCAGCCAGGTCTCCCCAAAAAAATTAGTCGCCATGAGTCTCCTCGACATCCGATAGACACCAACTGTCAGCCAGACATCTCCCAGTCAGTAAGAGATCTCCACGAGTCTCCATGTCATAGCGATAGGTCCATTCGGGAAGAAAGAAGTATTGTCTCAACGACATGAGCAATACACAAGTTCAAACTTCCAGTCAGCCAGACAACAAAAAATTCATAGTGACTATGCTTTCTCAGAGGTTTCATCCTGTGAGATTGAGGCATATTTTCCAACACAAGTGAAGGACTAAAAAAGCCTCCAAACAAGAGTGAAGAACTGAAGAAGCCTCCAACAAGAGTGAAGGATGAAGAAGCCTCCAACCAAGAAGAAATTGTCCCAAAAGATAGGAACAAAGGATGAACATGGAAAACATCACTAAAGCATGAATAAGCTGCAAACACTAAAGTAGAATGACTACTCAAACATATGATGATAAGGATCAAGAAGACAAGAATCTGTATGAGTTCCCCCAATGACACTACTTGAATCTGATGGAAAATGAAGGAAAACATCAAGAACTCAAAGACACTGATGGCACAAGTACTAATAGTTTGAAGAACTGGTCAAGTGAAAATGGAAGGTCGCCTCCTGAATACAAGAGTCTCCATATGGTAAGTGATCCATCTCACTGAAATGCATGGGTAACCAATTGTTGCATCTGTCTAGTACATAGGAACATACTATATACATAGCTCACTCCAATGTGAAACCAAGGAAGCATTAACACTAATAGTAGAAGGCTGCTGTCATAATAGTGGTTTACAATTCCTAAGAGGAACGAATTTTAGTTGAAATCGCATATTTTTAGAAAATATAATGATTTAAACCTTAAAAAGTTCCATTTTAAGGATTCCAATTGAAGAGGGTTTGATCAAATTACCTTAGATCAAACCCCCTTGGATGGAACCTCACTAGTTTTAAACCATACCTATAAATGCGTCTCCTTTACACCTATCAAAATGCTGATAAAAAATCACTTTTGATTTAGATTTTGGGGAATCAAATGAATTCATTTAAAATTTATTTCAAATGATTATGGTATTCCTCATAACAAGCTATCCAATGAATATAATTTTAATATGTTTTGGTTTGTTATGTATTTTTTTTAAGTTTTATTAAACATAGGTTTTTCATCAAAAATGAATTTCTTTGTTCTTCACATGTGGAAAAATAGAAGATTATCAAAAAAAAAAATTGAAAAATATAAGTGCACTAGATATTGAAGTCTTGATCCAACAAAAAAAATTAAATTAAATTTTGACATATACAAAAAAAGTTATGCATTATACAGTCATGCTGTGTTTAAATTGCAATTCCTTTGATTTTGAAACTTGATTAAGGAAAAAATATTCAATAAAAAACTATCTAACCAAGTGGAAGCACTAGATATCAGAGTTACAAATCTAAATATGAAAGAATTAGAATTTTATCTTTCATGGAAAAAAAGTTATGCGTTATACGGTGTGCGTCACTTTTTAAAAATGTTGTTTTCTGAAAAAAATCTTTTTTCATGGAAGATGGAAAAAGAAGAGCAATTTGATTCCAAAAATTTTGAAAAAAATATTTTTAGAATCTAATGAAAAAATTTGATGAGACTCTAGTTTGCACCATCTTCAAATTCCTCACAGTTTAGCCGCTATAGGTGCGCGAATGTGAAGATTTAGTTAAAAATAATAATTTCAGTGTCCAATTTGGCCAAAAATTGTAAGCCACTATTATGGGATCACCCAGAAACCCACCCATAATGCTGACAAGGGAGAGGTATGATAGGTACACTAAAACTGAATGCCTGAATGTAGTGCATGATAAAGAACCAAGAACATCTAAATGTATAGACATGAAAGTATAAGCAGATATAAAGGGTGCGCAAACTAAGGCACACACACATGAGAAAGGTATGAAGGAAAAAAAAGGTAAACATTAACCCCCATGACACTTTATATCATAGTGCAAGTACAATAAGACACAAAGTGATGTGCAAGATCCCATAATACAGATGTAATACAGAGGCACTTTATCTTGGTGCATTTACAAAATCATAAGTGCTTACGATGGAAGCTCCTAATGTCAACAAAAGACACAATACTAGAAATACATATAGAACAACCAAAAAGAAGCCATCCCATGCAAACAAGAATTTTTCAAGAGCTAAGATGTCCAAGTAATTCACTAGAATGTGAAAACAAAAAAAAACAAAAAAAAATGTTCCTGGTAAATTTTTTGATGAAAAAATCTACAGATATGGAAAGAGCACTAGAAGAACTTTCCAAATCCTATTCATTTTTGAAAAATAGAGTCCATATGAAAAATTTATGCCCCCAGAAGCATAGAAATAAAAATTTGAATTTGACTGGAAATAAATGAATTTTTTTTTAGGAAAAATCACGTGCACCACTGGATCGGTCTTGGAATCAGCTTTCTAGCGATATCTCTTTCTCAAAAATTCGAGTTTGGATGCAAAATTTATGGCAAAAGTACTAAAACTGCTCCAAAAGTGGTTTGATGGTTAAGTCTAGCAGTTAAGCTAACATTAACCGCTAGCTAATAATTGACGATGACACCTATTAATACTATTTTTTTTCAGATTGTGTGCCATATGACCCCAAAATGATAAAAATTTGCCTCCCAAAGTCACTGTGTCTGATTTCGATGATTTGATAGTCGATTTTAGGGTTTTTGGGCACTTTGACTACGATGGTGAGGTCCGTTTGGGCTAAAAATGCTCCAAAATTGTAGGTACACTCTAGATTTGAAAACCCTCATAAATTTCAAACCCTCACAAATCATACACCGTATAACCAAAATTGATGAAAGAAAGGCCAATCTTGACTATTTTGAACCTTCTAGACACAATGGTGAGGTCCAAGTTGACTCAAGATGTAAGCAAAATACTCTTTCAAGGCTTGAATCCCTCAAAAGATGAATATAAGCTACAAATTTGAAGCTCTGATACCATGTTGAAGTTGTAAAAGCCAACCTCACAGAACCCAGTGATCACCTGAGCAAAATAACCTGTCACGTAGAAGAGACTCAAATAACACAAATATATTGCTCTACAAACCAAGAGCTCATAAAATATAATTAACCAAAATTATTAGCTAATGCATGATTACTCTAACAGCCCCCCTCAAGATTAACTTCGGGAGTAGCTAAAAATTCTAAAAAATGGAATGCAAGAGTGTCCATATGGTAAGTGCTCCATCTCACCAAAATGCATGGGTAACCAATAGCTACATCTTCCTAGTACATAGGAACAAATACTGTATACATAGCTCACTCCAACATGAAACCAAGTATTAGCACCAATAGTAGAAACCCCCCCATAATGCTGACAAGGGAGAGGTATGATAGGTACACTAAAAATAAATTCCTAAATGTAGTGCATGATAAAGAACCAAGAACATCTAAATGTACAGACATGAAAGTACAAGTAGATATAAAGGGTGCACAAACCAAGGAACACACACATGAGAAAGGTATGAAGGAAAAATAAAGGCAAACATCAACCCCCATGGCACTTTACATCATAGTGCGAGTACAATAAGACACAAAGTGATGTGCAAGATCCAATAATAGAGGTTCAATACAAAGGCACTTTATCTCAGTGTGTTTACAAAAATCATAAGTGCTTACAAGGGAAGCTCATAATGTCAACAAAAGACACAATATTGGAAATACATGTAGAACTAACCAACAAGAAGCCATCTCACACAAACGAGAAGTTCCCAGGAGTTAAGATGTCCAAGCAATTCACTAAAATGTGAAAACAAAAAAAATTGAATAAAATCTAACTGGTAAATTTTTTGATGAAAAAAATCTACAGATCTGGAAAGAGCACTAGAAGACCTTTCCAATGCCTATTCATTTTTGAAAAATGGAGTCCATACGCAAAATTTATGCCCCTGGAAGTGAAAAAATTAATATTTGACTTTGACTGGAAATAAATGCAGCAAAAAATAAAAATTAGGAACACTGGATCAGTCTTGGAACTAGCTTTCTTGTGATATTTTGTTTTTGAAATTCTGAGTTCAGACGCAAAAGTTATGGCCAAAATACCAAAACTGTTCCTATCTTTTGGGACAACATTGTCTTGTTTGGAGGCTTCTTTAGTCCTTCACTTGGCTTTCATCTTATTTTGGAGTGGAGTTTTTCCCACGAGGTTTTCTCTATTTCTCCACATTATAGAGATCTTTTGTTTGTACATGGGTACCTTATTTGGCCTTGTTTGTCGGGACCTATCATGCATTCTATTTTTAGTGTTTTTGGCTATTCCCTAAGTTCATCTTAAGGGGGGGTGTTAGAGTAATCATGCATTAGCTAATAATTAATTAATCTTTAATTGATTATTAGTCTAATTTATTCTCATGTACTTAAGCTAAACTTAGGATTGCTTTATTAGTTGAGCTAATATTAGATCATTCTGTCTCATCTCATGTGATGTTGATACTTGTCATGATCTGATCCCTTCTTATTTATGGTTGTGCTCTTATAAGCACTCTGTAGACACGTGAAATTGACATCATGCATATTTAATTAAATCATATTCGCCCATCAATTAAATAAATTTAGTTTATTTGATTGATCTCCTAAAGTCTCTTCATTTAATTAAATCAAATGTATTTAATTAAATGGATAGTGCATCAATTTCCTCCCTTTTGATTTAAATAAATCCAAGCATCTAAGTCAAAAGTCAAAATCACCTAACATCATCTTAATTAATCAAGTCCATGATTAATGCTAATCCTAATCCTCTTTTCTCTAGATTTTGCAACTTGTGCTCATAAATCAATTTAATTGATTTATTAATTCATTATTTTCTTTCAACTTGGCATAAATCTCCAAGTTTGAAATCTCCCCTCAAATTGACATGTACATCCAACAAGGAATTTATGAGCTCTTACATGTCTCTTGCACAAGTCAAACTCAACATTTAGCTCATCTTGTCATGAAATTCAAATTTCAAATCTCCCCCTCTTTGGCATATTGACCAAAATGTGCTCATTCCTCAACCTCTCACATGATGACAAGTGGCTCCTTGTCATTGGTGGATCTTTAGTCCCACATCCTCCATGTTTGATATTCTTTTATCCTTTTTGGCTATAAATAGAGACCTCCTCGATTGTTTTAATCCTCCACAACTCAACATCTTGATCATCAACATATCTGGAGCTTATCAAGGATTGGGAAAGGGCTTCTTTCCACAGAAGCACCAATCCACTATGGGATAAGATTTGATTCATGTTACTGTGCTCTCAATTAGTATTCTTGTTGTTTTGTTTTGCATTATGAATCATGATTCAATATTTCATAGGAGTGCTTGATTTACTTTATTTCATTTGCTAATAATGTTGGTTGGTATTTGAGATAAATGCAGAAAAAGTGCTCACATAAATGGCGCTAGAAGGAGGGCCTCTCCAGCAAGTATTTCAAGCATTTGCTTCTTTGATATATGATTGTTTCCTGCGAGCTCAATATTGTATTCTGTTTGTTTATCTCTCAAGTGTTTATGATTTTTTTTTGTCAACTAACTTAATGCAAAATTTGTATTCAAAGGGAATGAATATATGACTTTTAGTTTCTTGCTACTGTATTTACTCCATGTCCATTATTGTTGAAATCTTTTTTTTTTTTAAAAGGAAGATTTAGTCACTATCTACAGTTTTAACTTTCTCTCATCAGTTGTCCAAGTCTTGGTCTGGGTGGATGGCTTGACCCTATGAAATAGGGAGTCATATTACTTTTTCAAAGCATTTTTTTGAAGTGAACGCTGGTTTAAAGCCTTTTGAGGCTGCGCTAAGGAAGCCACGTTGGTGGCAGGAATGTATTCGCAGATATGCATTCACATCGTACAACTTCCTATCACTGCCGCCTTCCATTTGCTTCCCTAAATTTGACCTTCACTTGATGCTTCCAACTTTAATGTGTTTCCATAGCCTTGCCAATGTGGCCTTCATTTAATGCATCTCTTGGACTTAATCATATAAATGATTTTGTGTGGTGTTTACACTTTGAGGTGGCTAAACACCATAAATGTGTTATGTGAAATTTAGACTATGCCACTCTTCATGCCTGCTTTCCTTTGTCTTTGGGATTGTCGACACTTGAGCTCCATCATCTATACTCCCACATTTGGCATATGTATTGAAAAGAGAGCTTGCTGCGCTTTCAAATGACTCACACCCACTTCCTCCACCTTTGCTCGAATGCAATATAAAGAGAAGATACACTGATAAAAAAAAAACATGTTGCAGAGCCATTGAGACCATTCCAATTCTTAACAACTACTACTCACGAATTTGAAATTCTTTATTTTTGAGCCTTAGGCATACATTAATAACACACATCTAATCTCTCCACTTCTAGATTGAAAATTTACACATGGATTAACATAGCTTTGTTCATTGTCTTAATTTTTGTTTTTAAGATTTCAATACCATAGCATATCATGTTTAGTATTAACGCTTTGATAGAGAAAACAAGTTTGGCTTTTTATAAATTAGTTTAAGTGCATCGTATAGGTAAGATGGCCCAAGAGCATGGCACTCATGACAAAAAAGGTTTGGCAGTGATGTATCTCATCTAATGGTAATCTTCAACTATGACATTTAGTCTTAAGAATGTGTTCTCCAAGAGTTCCTTTGGAAGAATATTGATATTTGAATTTAAAGAATTCAGTAAATTCACTCATATCTCGATTTAAAGAATTTAGCATTCGCTCATATCTAATAGTTATTTTCTTTGTGAAAATGTGTTTAAATCAGGAAGAGCTACTAAATGTGAGAAGCGACTAGGAGGTGCATAAATACTAAATGCAGTCTTAATGTACGTTAAAATCTAGTTTATGACTACGAGATCTCTTTATGCCTTGTGCATTGAACATTGCTTCCAACTTTAGGTGCATTTACTGCTACTCGTACTATTGATATTTTGCTGACAATAGTACAAAATCAATATGTGGTGGAAATAGCATAAATCAACTGACCCAAGAGACATGAGTTACTGGTCTTCAAGAAATACCTCTATTTTTTGCCAGAGGTGATAGTCATAGAGTATCTAAAGGGATCTGTGCACTGTCAAATCTTTTTTTTGTTTGATTCACATACTTCTTGCATTTTGATTTAGATTCCACAATTTGGTAGGTATGCCAAATAGGTTACAGTTATATTTTTCTGTGTATTCTACTGCTCTTCCACACCTGTCCCATCTTTTTTGTTTGTTTGAACACTGTATATCATGACTTCCTCACGACTTTCCTAATACCTTCCTTGCGTGCTTGTGAGTAGGTTCAGGAGGGTTAGGATTTTAGTGTGGTCACATCATGATTTGATCTGTTCTTTCCACATGCAACCTAAGAAACTCAAAATAGATAACAGGCATTATTTCAAACATATACATCTGTGATTTTGAGAGTGTTATTTATTGGTGCTTTTGTGTATTAATCACATTGGATTTTTTGTTGTACTCTGCAACACTAGCATAAAATACCTAGAGGTGACATTGCAGGCTTAACATCTACCAATTATAATATGAAAAGCATGTAACATATTGGGTTATTTTGTAGGTTCAAATACATCTATCGGGTGAATGAACAATACAAACAGTTCAAGGCACGAAGAACAAACATCTTATGTCGTTGAAATTATCACTTGCAAATCTAGTATAAAATAGTATCCATCAAAACAAGGAGATAAAGAGGCCTACTTACCTACGTCTTTTTTTCTAATCTCTTGCCACCATTTAATTTTCACAAAGATATAATCACATCTTAGTGGGTTATGACTATGTTAGTGGTATAAATGTGATATGATCTACTATGACTGCTAGATTTCTAGTATAAATTTGATTTAATCTATTTTGACTGCTATGAGATCTTTCATTAACTGTGATTGAAGGCATTAAATAGGACTACAAGGTAATGCTAAACTATTACTCCAGTGCAAGTTGCAAGTATACTGATGGATGTGTAGACAAAAGAGAAAAATTGACATTGATTAAGATGGCGTGATTGCATATCTACTTTAGCCGTTGCTCATTTATGGTTTTATGCATACATATCTATTATAAGGCGTCATTTATTTAACATTTCTTGCAGGTATCTTTTCTGATTAATGTCACTCATTTATTGCTTTCTGCAGGTTAAGTGAATGAGAATTGAAGTCTTAACTAAAATTATTGCAAATCTTTGCTTGTCTGCATTAATGTGTCTACATTAATCTTTGTTGATTAATTAGTCTTTTCAATTAAAATATTTCTATTGTTTGAAGTTGATGTTTTAAAATAATTTTAATTGAATAACTTTATTTTCTTTCTTGATAGGAAAAAGAAGGAGGAGGGATTTTATTTTTCACAAAAAACTCACAACGTTGAAGCATTAGATGCAATCCTTGAAGAATTTTGAAGTTAAAGAGGATTGAAGCCTTAAATTTTGAAGTTGACAAAGTATTTTTAAATGCTTAAGGCTTCCATTCTATGCTTTATTTTTTTGTTTTAGATCAACTCAAATCTTTTTGAATTCTAAAAAGAACACTTCCATTTTCATGAAAAAGGGATTAAAACAAACTTTAGGACATAAACTTACTAAAGTTGGTTTTTGGATTTAACAATTGAACAAGACAACTATCATTTGTCCTTTAGTGCTCTAAAAAGAATCAAATAATTGCTTTGTGGACTTAAAACGAACATGTGTCTTTTATGCTTTGTAATATTTTTTGCAAAATAATCTCATCTAAAAAGGCGTATGCACTTTTCTCAAGCTTCACAACGATCTTGAGAATCAAAAGTATTTTGATGACATTAAGTTGCATAAAATATTGCCTCCACACTTCATTTTGGGAACTAAAATTGAACAAAGCTTGGGAGTGTGAGTTAGGTATATCGCGTGTGTTCTCCCTTTGTTTCTAAACAAAGGTCGATCAAACTACGGATGTGCTTTCTCACTGTTGTTTACCTTTAGAGGGGATTGCCTAAGAGACACATCCAAAAGGAGAACTCGAAGGAGACTCCAATATATTTTTCATTCGGGCCGGTATATAAATGGATAAGACTAAACTATCAAGTCCTCATGGTATGTAGGCCTTAGTCGTATAGTGTCTTTTAGAATAGGGCACTACCGTAAAAAGTATAAGCTCCCCTAATAGGATTGATTAAAGCCTTTAGTGCTTGTTGGATACTCCCAAGTTTCCATGTCCCTAATGTCCCATCATTAAGAACCTTGTTTGTAGTAGCCAACCAGTCCATCCAACGAGTTTATCAAATTGGTGCATTGGAACTTAGATTCCAAGAAGTTACTTGCCATGTCCGATCTTGGTTAAAATATAGAGGTTAAGACTTCATTCTTAACATACCTTTATATTTTTTCCTTGGTTGCATGTAAAATAATCTATTGTACTATGAAGGGCATGAGGAAAGCCCACAAAGAAAAATGTACCAATTGAGGTAGGATGTTATATTTCTTGTGAGTCAGTTTGAAAACAAAGTGCTTGGATCCAAAACATCAAAAACAACATTCAACAAATCATCAGAATTTCAAACCCTTTTGGAAGGACAAATACCTTTAAAAATTGCATGTGCTATTGCTTGTCCCTAGGGGTTCTTATCCCTAGAAGGCTTCTAAACACTGGGACCTATATCTCTATTTTTTTATTCCAAAGTCAACAATAGGAAACAATGCTCTTGAAACCTTGATTTTCACATAATGGACCTTGTGGTATGAAAAGGAATTGAGACATAGACATCCAGTTTGAAAACTAAGCAAGAAGTGTGGATGTGGTAAAATCAAGTCATTAACCAAGATTAACTCAATTGAGCCCCACACATGTGCTTGTTTATCTTTTTATCATCTTTCAAGAAAACATTGGTCTTTTGGTTTGAACTACTCTTAGAGAAAATCATTTTCTTCAATATCTTGGTCTAGTAAACAAAGTATCTCTAAGTCTCTTAGGATTAAAAATCAAAACTTTCATCCATCCCCCAAACATCAAAATCAAAATCACCTCGTCATCAACTCTTCGAAAATCTTGAAAAAAAATCCTTCATTTGAAACCAATCCAAAATCACCTTGTTTGATTGAATGTGTGTTGATTAATCCTTCTCCACATATTTGATAAAATTATCAAACCTTGTGAACAAATTCATCCCTTGATAACATTCAACATCTTGGGATTTAAGAGTTCATTATCAATATCATCTTGTTTGGTTAGGTGTGTCTAGATGAATCCTTCTTTACACATTTAGTCAAATTAGCATCTTGTGGATAAATTTACTCTAGGAAAACATCCAACCTCTTAGAGTTTATGAGTTCACTATCTAAATCAAGTCAAACCAATCCAAATCAAATCAAAACATCAATCCAAGTCCTAAAGTTTAGAATCCTCTTCAAGGTTTCCTAAGAGTTCCAATCATTCACCAATTATCTATCTTTCATATCTCATCACCATCATTTTTATCCTTAAAATATTAGACTTTCTTGTACCCATAGTTTAGATCAATCCAAATAATTAGAGGTTCACCTCCCCCATTCTTGAAAATTGATCCTTATTTTACGGTCAAAACTAGACCTCAACACAAGAGGAACATGGAATATAAAATTTCTCCATACATAAAGAGTAATCCAAATCAATTAAACTTTCAAAGCCTTACAATGCCGATTAATTATGAAAACTCAAATTTATACAATCCATATATGGGATCATTATCTTCTACAAACCTTGTTAGTACAACAAATGTGAGTATGCCCATTCAAGAGTTTGGAACACCTTTTTTGTTAATAGATTTAAATCCAAGTCCAAAATTACAAATCTATCAAACAAACACTCAATGCATGAGTCTTCCCCAAAACAACATCATCCCAAAAAATCCATACATGCCAAACATGAATATACCAAGTACAAGTTTACCAAACATGAACATTTTGAATCCAAACTTGGTAAACTTTGGGATGAATATGTTTGTGAATCATACAAATTTTGTTCAAAGTCCAGACAAGATGTTAACGACTCCATGTATTAGTCCAATTCAAGGTAACACCATGCAAAATAAAAGTTACCTAAATCAAGGCAATGTGAGTCCCAACCACAACAATGTTCAATTTCAACCTATCACGCCAAATCTGAGCGCCATCCCAAATAAGAACATTGTCCAAAATCAATTTGTCCAGAATCCCAATCAAACACCACAAGTACACACTCCAAATATGCTTAAGAAAAAGCCAAATCAACTATATCAAGGGTGCCGAGATCAAAATCAAGACCAAGTTTTACTAGACCAAATTGCTTCACTTGAAAAACTAACTAAAGCCTTGAAACAAGAGACATTTTTACTGTAAAATCAATGTACTCTACCATTTATTGAGCCATGTCATCAAAGCAGTAAGTTGTGGCCTCAACCACGTCAAGAACAATATCTCCAATGTCAAGAAGTTGGATACCAAGATCAACAACATCAACAACAAACCCAATTACCACGTCTCCAATCACTACAAGGTCAAATCTCATAAGGTAACAAACGAAAATACACACCACTTGGGGGACCCATTGAATTGATCGTGCAACAATTAGCGCAAGAAAATATCATTAAACTCCTTGTTTATGAGGATTATCAAGAGCCCTTAGTTAAACCTCTAGGGTATAACGAGAAGCACTTTTTTGGCTTCCACAAAACAAAAGGACACACAACATCATATTGTATTTGACTCAAAAATATCATCCAAGACCTTATTGATCAAAAGATAATCACTATTGGGGACAATGATCAAGATCTATCCATCAATGAACACCTTGAAGATGTTTCCACTTCATCTAATGATCAAATTAACATACATCAAGAGTCACTTTTCAATCATGATCAAAATCCACCAACAATACCCAATAATGATCCAATTCAAGAAATGTCAATATCATTTGACCCTATGGTTGAAGACATTGACAATTTCTTTGCCACAATTGTTGAAAACAAGGTTCAAAATCTCTCAATTGATGGGCACATTGAAGATGTTTCTACCCCATCCAATGATCAACTGACCATACATCAAGAGCCACTTTTTAGTGATCTATTTCAAGGAGTGTTAGAATTATTTGATTCTATTGACATAATGCATGATCCATCGACCAATGACCATATTGAAAATGTCTCTACATCGCCTTATGAGTTAGAGGACATATCTCAAAAAATTATTCCAAAGCATGATCAAAATATTTCACCAAAGTCTAGCAATGGTCCTTTCCAAGACATGTTGACCCCCTTTGACCTCATAGTTACATATGTTGAAAGAATCCTCAACTCGACACTTGATCTAAGTCCACTCAAAGATTAAGAGGATATCGAATCACTTACCATGAATAATGATGATGTCCAAGAACCCTTTGTAAGCAATCCATCATTTGAAACCGACCCATGTTAAGAACTTGATCCAAAGCATGTCAAAAGCAATCCCAAAATTAATCAAGATCAAGAATTCATATCTCCAAGATACTATAATGATCTAATGGATACTCTCCTATATATACAAGATGATCATATACATATAGTACATATTCCTCCATCTACCCATGAGATGCTTTCTTTGGATGGACACATAGATGATATTCATTCAGAAAAAGATTCCTTTACTCCTGACATTATTACAAAAAAAGAGTAGGTTATCAATTCCTATAGTCAAACAGAGTTGTCAACTTCAGGATCAAATATATAACAAATTTAGACTGAGGACTTCATGTATGAGTATATCCAACATTATCCACTCAAGGAAACCAATCAAATAGAATAGGATATTCTGGAATCAGTAGAGCATCCAATCGAAATAACATCATCTATAGTGGTCATTTATTAGAGAATGCATTCTAAACAAGAGCTCTCAGAACAGGCAGAATCAAAGCATGAAGGTACTACTTCCACAATACTGGGGGAAACTTCATCTCAAGAAAATGTCAACATAGGGAGCATGAAGAATCCTTATGATGAAACCAATGCCAATACTACAACTAGCCATGTCATGAATCTTTATCCACCCATCACCACATCCATGAATTGGGACCAACATCAAAATAAAGATTTGAATCAAAGTATGAAGAACGTTATCAAAGAAAAAGAAGCTAAGAAGCATAATGTAAAAATCAAATACACATGGATACCAAAGAATACAAAGAAATATTATCCCTATCAAACTCCACCAGTCAAAGAAACTACGGGGAAAAATAAAAGAGGGAAAATTATCCATCAAGGATGTCCACAAAAGAAAAATCAGGCTTTTCAAGTGACGTACAAAGTGTATCAAGAAGTTGGTCCTAATTCCATGCACACTTTCATATCCACCCATCATTGCTCATCTTCCCAAGTTTGGAGAGTTAAAGGTTCCAAACTGTCAACCAATCCATCTCTTATCCCTAAACACACTCCATCCATGCCTCCACGCATGATATCCAATTATCAAATTGACCATGTATTGTCAATGACCCTTCATCATAAGGATTTTGAAGGCACTCTATCACGATGATGCACAAAGATAGAGTTAAGCCCGGTATCAATAAAGTAGATCAAGAATCTCAAAAGTTGCATTCAAGTGCATATATCTTGGCAAAGCAGCTTCTTCAAGCATGATATCATTGGCACATTATGATAGAAGCATTTACATCGACACCATTAGGTGATTCAACATGAGCTTAAAATCTTTCAAAAATCAAAAAAATCAAAAAAATCAAAATCCAAAGAAAATCAGAAAAAGGATTGAAAATAGTAAAGAGAAAAATTGTCCTCTAGTGAAAACCGCATGGGCAACACTTTGGGCAGGTACCATGATGAAAACCTAGCAAATAGGCATCATGTGTAGAATCGAGCATTTGCGTGCACTATTTTAGGTGAAAGCATCTCATCCCATCCATAATAAATCCAACATTCCATCAATCTCAACCATAATTTAAATCCATTCATCCATGAACCATTTATCCAATCTACTTTCACCCATTACCATCCATCTTTCACATTATCTTGATCCTGATGAAGTTTGGTGCACACTTTACACTTGCTTATGATGGACATCTTGACATGAGTCATTTTCATTGATCCTATCCTACCCAACATTATTTGAGCCATGAAGCACTATGCAAATGAGAATTCTTTATTTGAACACCTTATCTTATCACAAGATAGTTCTTGGCATCCTTTGCATGCTTACCATATCCATCCATCCACACACCTATCAAGGTATCCATCTATGGCATTCCATACATTGCTAGACACTGGGGGTAGATATTTACATCTTTCTTCGGGAATAAATCTTGATCTATATCCTCCAACTTATGTGGTGATTCAAACATTGGAAGACATGAAATCAAATCAGTCAAAGCATTTGTGATCCAAAATCCAAACCACTCGCCCATGGTATATTTTGACAAGAATATGTTTCTAATCAAGCTTTATCCTTTATTGAACATCAATCCAAACAATCAATAACAGTTGCATCTAACGTGTTCTTCAACGTCACATCAAATCATCCAAACAAACTTTTGTTCCAAACCAAGCTTCAACAATCATGATCAATCAAATCCAATCAATCCATCATCACCTCGAGATATCCTTCCCAATCCTTGTGTTGCTTAACACTATCCTTGCATTGTTGTGTATCCTCAACAATGTTATCATCATCAATCCATAAAATATGATCAATCAACCCTAGCTTGGTTTTCAAAAAAATCCCAAAACTGAGCATTGATATCATCACATGTCTGTATCCAAATCGTCAAATTCATGCAAAAAATGCAAAAAAAATCATAAAATCATGCAAAAATCCAAAAACATCCAAAATCGTATCAAAAATCCAAAAACACTCATAAAAGTTAGAAAAACGTCAAAAACATGCTATTCGAACTACGTCATCTCTGAGCTTAAATGTAGGAAAGGCTAATCTTTGATCAGCCCCCAAGACACAAAATCCAAAAACATTCATAAAATCTCAAAAAACTCCAAAATATTAAAAAAATTTGAAAATCAAAACATTTGTAAAATCTTGAAAATACCAAAAATAGCCTCAAATCATCCCAAAAATGTAAAAAAAAAATCCAAATATTTGAAAAAATCCATCCATCCCATTTCGCTTTCACCCGCAATAATCAATCATCCATAATAAACTGATCGTCACCTTCATCCTTTGGCAAAACAAATAGAAACAACCACAACAATTGAAAAAAAAAACTTCAAACGTAAAATCAAAATCGACGCAAGAAACCATTAAACACAAAATCAAACTCTTGATCATTTTCAAACATGTCAGTCAACCTTATATCAATAGCCTATCAATCAACTTATCAACCCATCATCATCCTATACAATGCATGTCCTAGGATATATCGTTCTGGAAATGGGCATCATTTTGGATATCACCTTGGATTATTATCCTATCAAAACACATCCCTTTGGCTAGAGGTATAAAGAACATTGACTTGTTTGTGTACTTGATCTTTTCTTTTGATTTATCTTATTGCACTCATTCCAATAACCTCTCAATGATGTCCAAACAAATGGATTTAGAGAGATAGGAATGGGGCAACGATCATTATCTTTTGTCTGCTATGCTTGTTGGACGCTCTTGTAAAATAACCTTGGTGAATACTTGCTCTGTTAGGTGTGTATGGAAGGTGTTTTGGGCATATTTTTGACTATTACATTGATAGGTTATACCTTTGCATGTTTTGGTCCGAGATGTTTGAAACATTAGAAGTGCATCCTGGCAAGGTTTCCATATGTCAAGTGTGAACAAGAATTCTCCTATTTGTTTGTCGAGTCAAAGTCCATCTCACTAGGTGCAACACCATCCTGGTTCTTTTTACCTTGATGCATTGTACCTACGCATGTTATCAAACATAAGGTAAGTAGCCCTTTTAAAATCCCAATTCCTGATAAGCGAATCATCATCTCTAATAAAGTCTCGTCAGATCATGGACTTGTTGGATCCTCTTGTCATCATCTCATTTTTTCTTTCTTCTCTCCACGCTAACATAACATCACCAATGCATCCGTCTTGCATCCATCTTTCATCCACAAACCATAAATTTGCATAAATCATCCAATGCATAATCATAGCATATCACATCATCCATCTCATCCATCTCACATGCATTATATCATCATTTAAGTTGTTTAGGATAATATAGATTGGTTATTCTAAGCATCTTAAAACCAACTCATTTGCATCATCATCACAACCATCCATATTTCCATCTTGAACCTCTTTATCGCGAGATCAACCCTCAAATCGAATCATTTCGCTCGATCTCTCGAGGGGGCAATGTACTAGTGTTCTTCTTTCCGCTAGGGCATCTGAAAAAATTAGAAAATTTTGAATTTTGATCGCAACAAGTTTATTCTTTGAACCAACACAACAAGTACATTGCTTCAAAGAGGGGAAAAATGTAGACGCATGAAATTGACATCATGCATATTTAATTAAATCATATTCACCCATCAATTAAATAAATTTAGTTTATTTGCTTGATCTCCTAAAGTATCTTCATTTAATTAAATGAAATGTATTTAATTAAATGGATAGTGCATCAATTTCCTCCCTTTTGATTTAAATAAATCCAAGCATCCATGTCAAAATTCAAAATCACCTAACATCATCTTAATTAATCAGATCCATGATTAATGCTAATTCTAATCCTCTTTTCTCTAGATTTTGCAACTTGTGCTCATAAATCAATTTAATTGATTTATTAATTCATCATTTTCTTTCAACTTGGCATAAAAGGGGAGTATTCTCCAAGTTTGGAATCTCCCCCCAAATTGACATGTACATCCAACAAAGCATTTATGAGCTCTTACATGTCTCTTGCACGAGTCAAACTCAGCATTTAGCTCATCTTGTCATCAAATTCAAATTTCAAATCTCTTCCTCTTTGGCACATTGACCAAAATGTGTCCATTCCTTAATCTCTCACATGATGACAAGTGGCACCTTGTCATTGGCGGATCTTTAGTCCCACATCCTCCATGTTTGGCATTCTTTTATCCTTCTTGGCTATAAATAGAGACCTCCTCTATTGTTTTAATCCTCCACAACTCCACAACTCATCATCTTGATCATCAACATATCTGGAGCTTATCAAGGATTGGGAAATGGCTTCTTTCCATAGAAGCACCAATCCACTATGGGATAAGATTTGATTCCTATTATTGTGCTCCCAATTAGTATTCTTGTTTTTTTTTTTTTCATTATGAATCATGATTCAATATTTCATAGGAGTGCTTGATTTAATTTATTTCATTTGCTAATAATGTTGGTTGGTATTTGAGATAAATGCAGAAAAAGTGCTCACACACTCAACCCTCATTGTAATTATCAAGAGATTTCATATCTTCTTGAGAGTCTCTTGCTTCTGTAGCTTTTTTTGTTGAGAAATATTGCATATATTATTTGTAGATCTCTTGCGTAGAAGGTGTATTAGTTTGTTGTTTGATTCCATGGCTTGTGGTTTTGTGCTTGTTTCACAATTCTAACGAACTTTACTTAAAAAAAAGTTTATTAAATTTTTTTTTAGAAAAGGGGGTGGAGAGACCCACCCATCCTTGTGTGGGGTTAATGGCAGAAATGGTACCTTGTACCTGCATGCAGGGGGCATGTACCTGCATACCTCCCCTCAATTTTTTTTTAAATTAAAAAAACAACTTGTGTCCCTTGTGATTTTTTTTTTATTTGATATTTAAAAAAAAAATTCTATAGGGTAAAAAAATCAAATGATTTTTTTAAATTTTACCTTGACTTGCATGTTGGGGAGGCCGTACGGCTTCCTTGGCAATTTTTTTTTCCTCAAAAAATTTTGACTTGGATTTCGGTGATTAGACAGGCGATATTAAGATTTTTGGGCCTTCTAAGCGTGATGGTGATGTCTATTTCACGCCAAAATGCACCGAAATTGCAGCTACCCTCTGGATCTGGAAATAAAGCAACCACTTCAAACTTTCATAGATCTGGCGTTAGGAATCAAAATTAGGTGAAGCAAAATCCAAATTTGACTTTACAACTCTAAATCCAATGGTGAGGTTCTTTTCATGCAAAAATGCACCAAAAATTTTCCCACCTCCAAAATTTGCAAAAAAAACAAAAAAGATTCAAATCTGAAGCCTGTAACCCTCATTGAAGAAAGAAAATCTCATAAATTGAGAAGGGGTTCACTGAATCTATGCTCTGATACCATGTTGAAGTTGTAAAAACCAACTTCACAAAACCCAATGAAACCTGCAAATAACCTATCGCCAAAGGATATCAAGAGACACAAGAATGGTGCTCTGCAAACATGAAGCAAAAATGCATTAACCAGAATTGAATAATTACAAAGAGATCAATCCTTAAGAAAGGAGATCAAAACCCTAAAGTGAACCCTAGGATTTAATAAAGTAATTACTAAAGTACCTAATTTTAGCTTAAGTGAAAATAAAGTTAAAAGTGACTTAATTAATTAATTTATATAATTGAATTAATTAAGTAATTAACCTTATTAATCCAACAATTTGGACCCCTTAATCTCTACCATTTATTAAAAATAGTAGTATAAAAAATTAGATTTAGAGCACTATGACTCTTGTTCTTGTTGTATCTTCAAATTTTGAGCGTAACTATCTTTAATTTCTCATGCAAGATATATTTTTCTTGATTTTTAAAAAAGTGTTCACTTAAGACCCCATTTTGGTTCCCCATTTCCATGTACTTTCCCCTTTCTTGCAACATTAAATGAAATTGAATTTGGAGAGCCTCTTATCTAAATTTTTCAATGAATGCACACCGACAAGTTAAAAGATTAATGTTGATGTGGTTAACATCTTAAATTAATTTTGAATGCTAGCTATTGGTATTTTTTAATTTGAGAGATTGAACAATATTTAAACTCAAACATTTGTTTTATAGTGCATTTATTTGGAGTTGTAAAGTGAAAGGTCATGTGATGAGCAAGACTTTTTTATGTGTCAATTATACCTCTACTTTTACACTTCAATCATTTGAGAAAATTTCCTTCTACTTCGGTCAATGGGAACATATAATTTGTTAGTCCAAAGGACAAGTAATAGTGCAATTCTACCCCATCTCACCATGTTAACAAAAAAGATCTATTGGGTGGGAATATCCATAGTTGACACTTAATTTTTGTGTTCATTGTGCATCATAAATATGAGAATGGATCCGAATTTGGAAACTATGAAATGAAGGAGCTTATGTGATGCAATGAATACTCACCACTTATTTACTTTTAGAAGTTACCCCGTATTGTTTTTCATGTTAAAGTCCACCTCATTATTTTCATAAATTAAGACAAAACAATTATGCTTCACAAGATTGAAAGGAATCCCACATACAAGGATGTAATGTGAAGAGCTCACATGATTCCCTTGCCACCTTTGATAGATTGGAAAGATTTTCATAATCAATTAATGCAATTTAAGGATAGATGATGAAATCTCAATTAAATTATGCTGGCTTATCATGAATAACACTCAACACAAATAAAGATAGAAGGTATGAACCATTCCTTGAGTACACATGACACAACATTGTAAGCTTACAACTTATACATAAAGCTTCAAATGAAAGTTGCAAAGCACACATGTACAATACAATGAGGACATGAAATTTATGATGTA
Source organism: Sequoia sempervirens (assembly GCA_007258455.2). Classification (NCBI taxonomy): domain Eukaryota; kingdom Viridiplantae; phylum Streptophyta; class Pinopsida; order Cupressales; family Cupressaceae; genus Sequoia; species Sequoia sempervirens. Next base: position 97,702 of record VDFB02334078.1, on the reverse strand, counting down.
AGTGGAGTATCCATGGAATAATATATAAATTAGATATGGAAAAACACTAGTTAGTGAAGGAAAGGGATAGTAAAAACATGATGAACAAGGGGATCAAGTTGTAGTCCTTAAGTGAATTAGAGGAGAAGGATAATCAATATAAAATTAGAAAGTCATAGTAGTTACACAGTAAAGGAATGTTGTAACATTATAACTAGGATTCTAGAAAATATCAATGAGTTTCAAAAAACCTAAAAATAAAAGAGAGGAAAACTATAAGAACTTAGTAAATTTTTTTGGCACAGTCCAACAATGGCTCTTGTTTGAGGAGGTATGTTTTAGTGGGAAATAGAAAGAAACAAAATAACTCTTTGGAACATAGATCACATGAAACAAAAAAACAAAGAACAACCAAAACACTTCAACATGAGTCACAAACAACCATGATTACATAGAAAAAAATGAGGGAATGAAAGTCACACATGGAAAAAATGAACCAAAGCTCAAGAAAAGTAATATTTTTGGAATTTTCCATGCATTGGTATTTCCTAAAATTCACTAGTTAAGTTCTTGATAAGGGTATGTGTAGGATCATGATGGGCAAAAAAGTTGCAATATGATGGGTATGTGACTGATGACTATTTTTTACCCAAAATTGATGAAATTAAAAGGGTTTTTAAAGGAGATTCTCAGCTTTCCAACGATATAAATTATGCTTTACTTTGAATTTAATAAGTAATTATTATTCATTTTCTATTCAAATTATGACTAAAGTACTGATTGATAGGCTGATTAAAAGACATTTATAGCTTTCAAACGGTATCACATTTTTTGAATCCAAAACATGTGTCACATTCTATGCTTTGCATAATATAGGATTAAAAAGAAAAATTGAATTCCATGAAGTTTTGACCAAGTTATGTGGACATACAAGTTTTTATATTTTTAAAAATTGTAATAAAAATTCATAATTAATTATTTACTTGGAAAAAAATATGCATCACATTATGGCATGAGTCCTCTAATTATATCTAAAATATTATAAAAAATATTATCATTTTATTGCATGGTTAGGGTGGTTAGATAGACACCTACTTCTTATTTTTTCCCTAAAATTTAAGTACCATTGCACTGAAATTTCAAATTTTCACCAAATAGATTTTTTTTTTAAAAACAAATCTAGTAGTTTAGAAACTACATTAAATTTTCTACAAATTCTATTCTTACATATTTTTGAAATAATATAGATAACTTATTCAAAATTTTATGTCAAGTTGCCTAACTCTAATTTTTTTGAATTTTTTGCCACTTAAGGGCCTATTTTTTCCATGATGATCCTGCACATACCCATAAACTAGGAATCTTCACCATATGAAGCATATGTTAAAATATGTTTCACCAATACTTAGGAATTTTTTGATAGGCTTAGAAAAATATTAGATTCTAAAAATTAGATGGTTATTCCATTAAATAATCTATGTAATTGTAGACTTAATATTTGTGACAATGATAATAATATTTTATATGGATATAGACTTGTGATATATGGATAAGAGATAATAAAATATAGAGTATTAAATTTTAATTACCTTGATGTTTTATATTTGAAAAACTGGCGGTGTTTAGAAACACATTTGAGGGTTCTATTAAATCACAAGACTTATATTATCCAAGGTCAAACCCTAGATTCAATAACTTTAAAAATTTGGAAATCATTTTAAGAAAATAAGAAAGGGCACAACAAACCTAGGATGATGTCATGAGTATGAGATTATAGACTAGACTCTCCTTCAATCTATTAGATATAGTTATTCTTCTCTTTTTGATAGATGATGACCAAAAATATAGCATGATTTCTAATCATTGATGAATGTATTTAATAAAACAATAAAATACATAAATTAACATAATACGAGCTAGGTTAGGTAAAAATGGTAAGTGAAATGGTTGGTATTATGGGAATTTAGATTTTATTTTAAAAAAGTTTTAGAATAAAATTTGTGATTGTAGAATTGAATTGGGTTAGGTTTGCACTTACAAATCTCATCTAAGGTGAGGAATAATGAATTTAGGGATGAAAAATGAATCTTTAGAAAATTGGTGATGACAATTAGATATGAACTAAATATGCATAATAATATATCTTTTATAAAATAATTATTATGTTTATCAGAATAAAATATTTTTTACATACATATATATCACTTATAAAATAATTCTTATATTATTAAAATAATTATTATATTTTGATTAAAAATAATTAAAAGAAATAATAAATATATAAATTTTGCTGTTAAACATTTTTAACATACCATTCTCTATGCCTTTATGAAGAGAGAAAATAAATCTATGCATATGTCTAAAAAAATTATAGATATAAATCATAGTTAAAGAATATACAGATTAAATAAAATTCACTTTCAAGAAAATAACTATGATATATTTACATGGAGCCTTTGTGAATATGAAAAACAAAGGTATTCTTATCCGATTTTAAAAAAATATGGTTACAAATTATTGGAAGAAAGCATACAAATTTTAATTTTTTAAAAATTTGTGTATGTTTTTATGTATAAATATTTTATTCATCCATTTGTGTCTACTTTATAAAATTAAGTTCTTGCACTTTATACTCCTATAATCTTAAATTTATTGTATGCTTTATTAAATCTTTAGATAGTTCCTATTTTTAGCACCATCCCTTAAACAATCCATCTTGGTTATTTTAAAAAAAATTTAATTATCTCTTACATAACTTAAGCTTCTCTTCTAGTAGCATCATTATTGGTATATCTACCAAAATTGCCTAATTATTTTAAATATATTCCATTTTTATCATGTTCTTTTAAATTTGTTAATAAAGAAAATAATAGTGAAACCTAGAAAATTGTTGTTTGTATGTTTTGGGAGATAGAACCACCAATTTCCTCTAAGTTTCATTAAAGGAAACCTTAGAGATCTCAATATAGGGATGGAAATGAGGGAAAGGGATCTATATTAAGATGTCATAGGGGTGTGATTAAATAATAAAAGGAGGTTCACCACCAAGCAAAGGCTTGGAAAGAAATAGATGAATGCAATGTGAAAACCTAACTATATGACATAAGGTATGAAACTGAAATATAGAACAAACTGAGAATGAATAGAGGTGCACTTGCAAGAAAGATGAGGTCAAAACAAGCTCCAAAACCCTAAAAATGTACTATTTGAAGCTCACTGGGACTCATACGCTAGTCTGGGTGATTTAGTCCCAAACTAGGGTTTCTATGCAGAAACTAGAATCTCACAGTGACTGATTTGAATCTACTAAAATCTAGAAAAAGAACTGTACTAGGAATCATATGCCACAAGTAGCGTATTAGTCTTGTTCAGCTTTATTAGAGGGTCAAGATCTAATTTTTTTCTCCTATATTTTCTCTTCCTTCCAAACTTTGTTTTCGGGTCTAAAACTATGAATGAGGACCTATAGGCAAATTTCTGTGAAGATAACAACTTTGTGACAACTTGAAAACTTTCCTCACTCTTTCTACTTAGTCTTCAAAGGATCTTCAATCCGAAAGCACCTGAATCTACAAATACACAAGAAGATGGAGAAAATCTTGTAGATTGTTAGGGAATACGAGTTTGCCTTGGTCAAACCCAATTTAGGTAATTAAACCGTATGATGAAACAATGAAACATGAATAATGATACCTTGAATGATGTCTTGGAATATGAATCTACAATCTAACATGAAGTGGCCATGAATAATGTAGATCTTGATCTTGAATTAGATGTAGAACAATGCTTAACTTGGATTTTTAATACTACATCACAACAGTAGCTCAACAACATGCTTGATGCATTATGCCTTTGACATAATGATGGATCTTGAATTGTTGCAACAAATGATGAATGAATCTTCCCTTGAATTCTTTAGAAATTCTCTTGAATGTCCTTGAATTCTCTTGTGAAATCTTGTGAAAGTTCTCTTGTTTGCTTATGAAATTCTAGGATTGCTTAGTTGAAAATGAGTGAATAACCTTGTATTTATACTTATATGTCAAATTTCCCAAAATTACAACACTACAAGGCCAAATCAGATCTAGGAGGATAAAATATTTCCAAGAATTGAATTCAAAATGGGTCTTGATTAGAGTGGGAATCATACGCCCAAGGTGGCACATGAGTCCCAGTGGCTCAAAACTAGGACACAAACTCCAAGAAAGGTATTATTTAGTGTGAAACTTGAAATTAGGTACCAAGACCTAAGTGGGACTCATATGCCCAACGTGGCCTATGAGTCCTAGATCACCAAATCTTGAACACATGACCCAAAACATTGAATTATGATTGGTTATTTGATGAGTGTCGGGATTATCCAAGAAAATATGCAATTAATAAGGATTTTGGATGTAAAATAAGTCCAATTAAGGCATAAATAAGTCCAATTAATTAATAAATCCCTAGATTAGTGTGAATGTGTAAAGATACACTTTACAACACCCTAAATAAGGCATAATTAGGTCCATTTAGTTTAGAAGGGCCCTAAACCTAATGTGAATGTGTAAAACACATTACAACACTAGATCAAGGCAACAATAGGCATTAATTATTCTCAAATTAGGTGTGAAAATGTAAAGGGATATATTTTTCTACACTACATTTAGCCCCCACTTTAGTGAGAGGAGGAACTTGCTTCAAACTCACACTAAAGTAGACATTCAAGAGGGGTCCAAGTGTACCAATGTGGATGGTATAAGATAACAAAGATCAAAGGAGGTGGCCAATCACCCAAGAGCCAAAATCCTATGTTAAGCCAACATAAGCACAAAGGGACACACATAAGGTGTATGATATGCAACAATAGGACAAGATACACAAACATGCAATGCCAGAGACATAAATATGAAAGAAAAGGAAAGAAAAGGTGGATCAAGATTTGACTGTTTGTCCCACACATTGTGGATCAAATCTAAGCTATTTGTCCAAAAATGTACATTCACTTTGAGGCAATGAAACTTCAGGATGTATGCTGTGTGAGTATCCAAAGGGTGGCCTAGTGAGAAAGTCATGCCTTTGTATTGACTTCTCACCATTTAATGAGAAAGTCATGACCATGTTTAGGCTTCTCATCATACGCTAACCATACTAAAGTTATACCTCTTGATAACTTTGACAAGGCACCACAAACATGAATGATAGGATTCACGAGGAAAGAAAAAGTTTGTATGCTTGACATTCATGAAAAAAAAATATGGCTCCACAGGCAAGCAAAGTGCGTTATGCAAGGTGGCCATATAACCGATATTGTAAATGCAGAATAGTGTAAGGTACATTCAAAGGGATTTTTATTAGTTCATGTAAGGTCTCTTCTTAGGGAACGTCATGCCTAATGTCTCCAAGAGAGGACAAGTCAAAGAAATATCATACTCTCAGAGAAAATCAAACCCAATGGAACCACCAAGAAAAGGATGCATCACAAGAATAAAGAAAATTGCATAGTGAAACATGAGTGTCGGTGTATGCCCCCACTTTAAAGTGGTTTCTAACACCATTGCTATGAGAAATTGCTTTAAAGTAGAAGAAGAGATGAGAGGTTATCTAGAAATCCCTATGCCAAATCACATGTTTCCAAGTGAAACTACATCATGGATAAGGGGTTTCCCCCAAAATATAACTCAGTATGTCACATGTGAGCCAACTTAAGGAATGCCATCCACATCCCAAGCTTGCTCTTATATATATATTCATGAAAGGCGGTAAACTAGCCAAAAGAGACAATGACAAGTGACATATGAGGACAAGGATACCTAACCCCGTTGCCCCCACTTAGTGTAGGACATTGATGAGCCAAAATGTTTGCCATAAAACATGAAAATAAGTATCAATTAGAGGAACTAGGTGCTTCAACACAAGGAAGAGCACCATACTCCTTACTCGATGTTGAATTTTGTTACCCAAAGCCTTACATTCATTAGTAGAATGACCATGGACTCTATGATATGCACAAAATGAATTCTTGTAGTAAAATTTCTTTCGCGTTCTTGGGGGGAGAGATATCAAATGATCTTGGAGGAGTTTCGACAAGAAACTCTCTTGATCAATAGTAGAAGATGTTCCTTTATTTTGTGACAAAGATATCTCCTGCTTAGTACAAGATGTCATACTTACACAAGGCTCTTTAGATTGCGAGATTTTATACTCTCTTTTACAAGGTGTAAAATCTATCAAATTTGAATCATTAGTTTTTTTCCTGATGACATTGATATTAAGCGAGGACTTTTCCATTTCTTTCATTTCTTTCAAAGGATAATAATCAAGACCACTAGTGTCTATCAGTTCTAGATGCACTAATTTTAAAGTTGGTTTAGAAGAATCCTTTGTAATAGTGTTGATATTAAGTGAAGGCTTGTTTGTTTCTTTCGAGGGACAATAACCAAGACCGTTAGTTGCTCCTTGTGTGTTAGTCTCTATAGGGACACAAATACCTTGTTCTCTAGCACCAAATCCTTTTCCATTATAGCCAAGTTGTTTAATAAGTTCATAAACTTTTCCATAAATATTTTTCATTTCTTTTGGATTCGGTGGTTGTTCATAGTCAAGTTCATCAAATTTTGTTGTATAATTTACTTCTTCTTCTAAAGTGTTTGAGGTGGATGCTTTCAAAGGGTCTTCCAAATTTTGTGTTGAAATTACCACTTTTTCTTTTCCCTTTTCAAAATATTTTGTTGTGATCTTGTATTCTCCCATGAATGATGTGAAATCTAAGGAACCCCAATCATCTTCTAATAGCTTTGTGACTTCCTCAATATGCTTTTCTTTTTCTTTCTCTTACCTGGGTGCTACTTGTGTAGTTGGTGTCGGCATCTTCAAAGGATTTTCCTTACCTTTTTCAATGTTCAAACAATTGTTTGGTTGAAGGTTGACATCAATGGTATATACTTTGTTGTTGTAGGAATACTTCATTTTACGATGAAGGGTTGAAGGAACTTCTCGCATCTCATGAATCCATGGTCTTCCTAAAAGGAGGTTGTATGAAAGATCATGAGGCATAATGTGAATAGGATTTTGTAAGGCAGCCTTTCCAACTGTAATCGAAAATTTAATCACTTCAAGTAGTTATTTTCCTACATTGTCAAACCCTCGAATAGATAAAGAGGTTGAATTACTGATTTATCCACGCCAAGCCTATCCAAAAGGGTTGCACTGCAAACACTAAGGGATGAGCCATTATCAACAAGGGTTCACTTTATCCCTATCCTATTGTAAATAGCTATTATCCTGAAAGCTTCATATTGTTTTTGCACTTCCAAAGGAGGGAGCTCGCTTTGGTGGAAAACAATGTCAACATTCATTTCTTGAATCATGGTTGCTATATCACTCAGTTGCACATTAGGAGGGGTAAGAACTTGTAAGGAACTTTGAATCATGTTATGATAATGAGGGGAGGCTTGAATAATGTCCCATAATGATATTTTAGCAGAAGTGTTCTTAAGTTGTTCAACAAGATCACACTCCTTTCCACTTTGTGAAGGAAAATGTGGAGGGCCAGGAAAGATAGGGTTAGGCAATAGGAGGGATGTTGAAGGTGTTTTTCTTGGTTGCAGATTTTTTCTAGTCTTATATGTATGAGCAATAGTGTTATAATTCAATTGTTGTGACACATTATGCTTAGGTGGGTAAAGGATAATTTTGGGTTTATTTTGAGTTTTTGGTTGTTGTGAGGGTGGGTAAAGAATTAGAGGATTCTTATGATGTCCCACAGGGTACTTAGGAGGTCCATAACCAAGGGGGATCTAATGGACACTTGTACATTCATAATCTCAGTAGTTTCAGTTCTTTCTAATGAAGGGGAGTCTAGTGTCATCTTTTCACCATTATCTAAGGAAGTCACATCACTATTGTTTGAAATAAATGTGTCATTTTCTTGCACCATGATATCCTACCTAGTAGGAGAGTTATTAGGAGAACTACAAACTAGATGTTTATGAAATTCAAAGGTTGGTTCTTCTAAAATGACTTGATTGCATGTAGGGAGTTATCAATGGTTGGTTTTTTCTTTCTTATCAATGATGGCATTCTTTTGTTCAATAAATTTTTCCCTAGGGGAAGAGAGGAAACTAAGATTCTCATGACTTTGATTGATTGCATTTTCTAACATCAAAGTATCTTCTTCACAAATAGGAGAGATACTAGGAGAAGAACAAATGTGATTGTAATGATTGTCCATATTTTCATTCCTTTGTCCCATGATGTCTTCCGAAATAGGATAGGTATGGGAAGAAACATAAAGAAGGTTGTAATAGATCTTAAAGATTTTATCATCTAACACCAACATATCCTTATCATTTACAACATTATCACAAGAGGGGAAGATGTTGGGAGATGAATGTAGACTAGTGGAAGTGTTATGCAGGTAGGTTTCAATGGTCTCTTGTTGTGTTATGTGATTGTCATGATTTCCTATGGTTGTGTCTTCTTGTTTAGTAATGTCTTGCCCAATAGGAGAGGTAGGAGGAGAGAAACAACTAGGGTTCTAAAAACTCTCATTGATTGGTTCTTCTAACACCAAAATATCTTCTTCACAACTAGGAGAGATATTAGGAGAAGAATGAATATGATTGTTATGATTACCCAAGGTTGTATTCTCTTTCACTAGACTAATCTCACTCATAGAATGGGTACTAGGAGAGGGATCAATGACAGAAAAAAAGAGAGGGGAGAGGACTTCATATTCATATGCACATAAGAAGAATTTCTTACAATACTCAACAAGATATGAAAATAGAACATGAAGTATAATAACTATAGATTTTTACAATGAAAACGTGATGTAATGATTTCCCTACAAATTTGAAATGCAATAATGATAGGTGACACATGCAAAAGGAGAATGCAATTTTCATATTTAGAACATGATAATTGAATGATTATGCTATGTAACAATCTGAAAATAAAGTGTTGTAAATGCCATTTTGAATTTATGCTATGCAGTAAATGAAGCAAATTAAGCTAGATCTAATGAAATAAAAAAAAACATAAACTCAAAAAACTGAAATAGATAACTAACAACAACAAACATAAACACACAAATGATGTTTTTAATGCTGTAAAAGGTAGTTTTAAGTTTGATCTAGGACTAATTAGCCTAGAGGGGTGTATGAATCCCAGTCACAATTTTTTAGGGATTCAAATGCTAATAAAGAGTCAACATAGAATACCTATAAATTAGGAAAAACCACCCGTACAAGGACTAAATCACCTAGAGAGGTGAATGAGTCCCAGTTAGGGTTTTTACATTGAATTCAACAAATTCTGAGTTGGTTCTAAGGTTTCTACCTTGCATGTTGATTTTCCTATTTGTAATTGTAGAATTTTAGTGAAATTGAATGATCTAAGATGCAACAATGCAACCTATATGCACTTTCACTAATGCAAGATTTTGAAACCCTAGATGCAAGTTAACTAATGTAAGACCTAATGCAAAGTTAACATAAGCTAGATCTAGGACTATGATGTAAGTTCCAAATCAGAAAATAAGGTATTCTAAAGGTTAGATTCACCAAAATGAAACCTATAAAATTGTGATTTGTATGTTTTGGGAGATAGAACCACCAATTTTCTCCAAGTTTCATTCAAGGAAACCTTAGAGATCTCAATCTAGGGATGGAAATTAGGGAAAGAGATCTGCAATAAGGTGTCCTAGGGGTGTGATTAAAGAATAAAAGGGAGTTCACCACCAAGAAAAGCTTGGAAATAAAGAGATGAATGCAATGTGAAAACCTAACTACATGACATAGGGTATGGAACTAAAATACATAATAACAAACTAAGAATGAAAAAATTTGCACTTGAAAGAAAGATGAGGTCAAAACAAGCTCCAAAACTCTAAAATTGTACTGTTTGAAGCTCACTAGGACTCATATGCTAGTTTGGGTGATTTAGTTCTAGACTAGGGTTTCTTTGCAAAAACTGGAATCTCATAGTGATTGATCTAAATCTACCAAAATCTGGAAAAATCACTGTACTAGGAATCATATGCCACAAGTGGTGTATTAGTCTCATTCTTCTTTTTCAAAGGGTCAACATCTAAATCTGTTCTCCTATCTCTGCTCTTCCTTCCAAATTTTGGTTATAGGTTCGAAACTCTGAATTAGGACTTATAGGTGACTTTCCATGAAGATAGAAACTTCAAGTGACAACTTGAAAACTTTCCTCAATCTTCCTACTCAATATTCAAAGGATCTTCAAACCTAAAAGCACCTAAATCTGTAATTACACAATAAGAGGGAGAAAAACTTGTAGATTGTTAGGGAAAAAGGGTTTTCCTTGGTCATACCCCCTTTAGGTAATTAAATCATACATATGATGAGACAATGAAACATGAACATGAAACATGAAACATGAATAATGATACCTTGAATGATGTCTTGGAATGTGAATCTGCTATCTAACATGAAGTGACCATGAATAATGTATATCTTGATATTGAATTAGATGTAGAACAATGCTTAACTTGGATTTTGAATACTACATCACAACACTAGCTCAACACCATGCTTGATGCATTATGCCTTTAACATGATGATGGATCTTGAATTACTACAACAAATGATGATAGAATATACCCTTGAATGCTTTGGAAATTCTCTTGAATGTCCTTGAATTCTCTTGTCAACTCTTGTGAAAGTGATCTTGTTTGCTTATGAAATTCTAGGATTTCTTAGTTGAAAATGAGTGAAATAACCTTGTATTTATACTTATTTATGCCAAATTTCCCAAAATTACAATAGTACAAGTTGGCATTAGATCTAGGAGGATAAAATCCCACCAAGAATTGAATTAAAAATGGGTCATGATTAGAGTGGGAATCATACGCCCAAGGTGGTGTATAAGTCCTAGTGGCTCAAAACTAGGACATAAACTCCAAGAAAGGTCTTGTTTGATGTGAAACTTGAAATCAAGTCCCAAGACCTAGGTGGGACTCATACGCCCAAGGTGGTGTATGAGTCCCAGATTACTAGAACTAGAACACATAGCCCAAACATCAAATTATGATTGGTTATTTGATAAGTGTCGGGATTATCCATGAAAAGATGCAATTAATAAGGCTTGTTGATGCAAAATATGGCCAATTCAGGCATAAATAAGCCCAATTAATTAATAAATCCCTAGATTAGTGTGAAAGTGTAAAGATACACTTTACAACACCCTAAATAAGGCACAATTAGGTCCATTTAGTTTAGAAGGGCCCTAAACCTAATGTGAATGTATAAAACACATTACAACACTAGATCAAGGCAACATTAGGCATTAATTATTCCAAAATTAGATGTGAAAATGTAAAGGGATACATTTTTCTACAATACAAATAGTACACTTCAATGTGCTTTATTCTACAATGAAAATTTGATTTCTTTGCCATCACAATACAACTTTTGATTATCACATGTTTCAAACCTATGGAATAGGTTTGAGTAAGCTCAAAATCCTTCAATATTTTCTTTAATCATATAATTTTTTCATGGTTCTATAATATGGTATGTACTCTATTTGGGTACTCAAAATAAAAATAATTTATCAATTCCTGTCCAAAAATAAAAATGGGCATTCAAAATGACATAGTAACGTGAGGCTGATCTCTTATCATCAAAATGTCTTACCCATTCCATGTCACAAAATCTCATAGCTCCATGGATTTTTGAAGCACCTACTAAATATGATCTAAAAATTATTGTTCATTACTAAAAATTCTCTTTAGTTCTATCCAATATTTTTGTATAAGGTTTATTTAAAATAAATTTATGGCACTTATTGCATGTGTTATGTTAGGTCTATTGTATACCCTTACATAAATATTGCTACTAAATTGATAAAGAATTGTGTTCATGTAATCCTTTTATTTTTGTCTCTTTATATTCATTCAAAGTGATAAGTTCTTATAGAATTATATTGAAGTACACATCAACTTTTTGTTGTCCATCAACTGAACTTCTTTTTATTTTTTCTTAAAACTTAAATACCTAAGTAATAATAAATCACTTGATATCTAGTTATCTAAAAAATATCAACTAATTTATATTTAAAAAATATAATAATTTTAGATTATTGCTCATTACAATATAATTAGCATGTGATTATATAAATTTATTATAATACTCTCTAATTTAAGCTTGATGTAAAATTTGAAAAAAAGAGATGTTCGTCATCTTGTATAAGTGATGACCTATAGATGAATGGGACTACTAATAGTTGACCCAAAATAGTATCTCAACATAAAAATAAGAAACCCATAAGAAAACAAAAATCAATAGTAAAATCATTCTTTTTGTAGCATAATACAACTTGCTTAGAAAAATAAAAATAGTTACAATAACTATGACAACTACCTATAACTAGCTATTCTCTCTTGATGAGTATTCTCAACACAACCTTAATAATATAAATCCCCTCCTCATCTAAGGATTATTCATAACTTCATCACCTTATTAAATAGGTTAATTCTTAATGATATAAAGAATTGACCTATATGTGTTTCTTCCACATTATTCACTTCCATTAGCTTGTGTATGATTGAAATTTCATAAAAGATGACATAATATCTACTTAATATGACCTTTTCTACTAAAAGATCATATGATAAATATGCTTTTGAATTTAATTATTCTTGATTAATATATAATTCTTTATTTTGTCATTCAATTTATTTTTATTTTGATCTTATAAGTATATATTCTAGATAATTGGAAAATATAATCTGTCAAATACTTGGCTTGGTTTCATTTCAAAATTGAGAAGTCTTCTTATGTAATGCAGTAGTGGGTAATTTCTATTTTAAACATCAGATTAGCTCAAAAGGAATTTGACAACCTACTAATCTTAAGCATGCATCATTTTCTCTCAAAAAATAGTATAGTTCCCTCTCTATTATTCAATTATTTTGTGTGGAGTAAGGGACACTATACTCTAGCATTAAATATTTTTTTTGTAGATAGACTCTTTATAATATTAGGGGTATATCCATGCCTATTAGCACAACTTAGCTGCTTCAATGGTCTCTTTTAATGTCTTAAATTAATTAAGGTTTTGGATATCTTGAATGTCTCCAACACGTCTAACTAAAATTATGGACTTCTTATTATGCACCATCAGTATTTTTTAATGAAACTTTCCCTAATACAATCATGTCTTGCCTCTTTTTATCATCAAGAAAAAAATTATTACACTTTGTGAATCTTATTATAACTTGTGAACCAACCTATTTTAGCTATTATATGTTGTGTTATTCGTAGCCAAATACTTACAATTCCTAGACTATCAATTTATGGATGTAATCAATACAAATAATTTCTTTTTCTTACCACATGAAGCCTCATTAGCTTATGGTTCCTCCTCATTTAGCTCTTTATTCCTTGCAAACCTTTCCTTACATCACTTCTTAAAATTCCCTTGGGCACCTCAACAAAAGCATTTTATAGGCTTCTTTTTCTCCTCCTTTGTGCCTTGACTATTCTAAGAAGAAATTTGGGACATTTTTTTTATTTTTTTATTTTTCATCTTGTCCTTATATTCTATTGAAAACATTCTTCATTCTTACTACTTCCTAGAGTAGTGATGTTACGTTCTACAAATTTAGATTCGCTTGACTCAATTGATCCCAAGTTTCCTTTGTTGTACTTGACTTGAACAAATATATAGAATCACATTATCAATCAAATTCAAAAATATCCAAGAAGAGGCCTTACCACTTCTTATTTCCCACTTGCTATTAGCATCCCCATCTTGTGTAACCTTGATCTCTTTTCTATCAACCTTATTCTGAAATAACATTTTCATTATAAGATTTTAGAAATTGAACTATTCAACATTGAATCACTCTATAATTCTTTCATATTATTTATTGTCATATCGGGCTCTAGGAAAATCCACGACCAACAATTCATTGAGGGAAAATTCACCGCATGAAAAATCCAGCAATTCACCACCGTGGAAAATTCATTGCCATAAATTTTCTGTGGCAGTGAATTTTCCTTGAGGTGAATTTGTAATGACTGATTTTCCGACGGTGAATTGCTGACGGTAAATTTACCAGCATATCTATATACTTATAACTTAAAAACCTTTAAAAATATTTACTCATAAAAAACAACATTTAACTGCTCGTGTTTTTTTTTTCTTTTATTTAATGTAAGATATATTTATATATGAAGTGAATGGATTGTGACATCATATGCAATACACACTATTATTAAAATTGAGCTCTAAGACCGTACGTGTGCTTTGAAAAACACATGTTTTATTTGTCCACATACACTCAATTCCTAGAACTGTTTGTGTGCTCTATTTGTATATTAAATTTTACTGAATTATTGTTTGCATGCTTTTTAATATAATGAAAAATAATAATACTTTCTCTGAAAGATTCGTGAGTTGACAGTGAGCCAATTGTTTATACTGACTTAACGGTCAAAATGATTTTTCAAAGTTGACGGCTGTTGACGTTAAATTAAACCTACATTCTAAATGATTTTCTCCAACTTGTTCAGTGAAATAATATTAAGAAATGTTGCAGTTGCCCATGAAGTTTCTCCCACTCAAATATAAAAATATAGCAAATGTTCAGTCAAGGATTTTATTTATTTTCACATGCAAAAGAGAGTCTGTAAGATAGAGTTTTCTTTCCTTGATAATATAAAATTTTCCTGGTGTACTAAGAAGTTCTTTCCATATTTCTTTACTGATTTCAAATATAAAAATATATTAACTTAAAAAATTTAATTACTAAATGTTCGGTAAACTTCTCCTTTAGTATTTTATTTCTTTTCATCTACCATTTTCACATGCATAGCACAGTTTGTGAGATGATTTTTCTTACATATGTTGAATCAAAATAATTTTTTACTTTTGGATTTTATTTTTTGCAATTTAAGATAATATTTATTTTTCTAATGTTAATCTATTTAATGATGAAAAATAATTTTTTCTTGGTATGTTAATCTATGTAATGGCGATTGATAATTTTTTTTTGGCATGGTCAATCTATGTAATGGTCAGAGATCATTTTTTTGGGTGTATTAATCTATGTAATGATGACAGATAATGTTTTTTTGGTGTGTTTACATGTATGTGATGATGAAACATTAAGTTTTATTGGTGAGTTAACTTATGCAATGGTGAAAGAGAAAGTTTTGTTGGTGCATTAAACTATATAACATGGTACAAAAATATTTTTAATCTATTATATGATCGAGTAAATTATACTTTTCATATATTTAAAAAGGCACCAACTTATATTCATTTACATACATTGAAGAGTCATTAATATCATATGAATAATTATTCACATTTGTACTCAAATTTTGAAATCAAGTAAAGCATCTAACATTTCTAATCACACTCATCCTAGTGTAGATAAATCATCTAGTAATTGTTCTAGAATTTATGCGCATGTTTGTAGTGTGCTTTCTATCAAGAAAATTTTAAATTCGACTAGGTTGAAAGAAAAGTCTAAGAGTGTGAAAGAAGATACCATTGTTTAGTGATCCATTTATCTAAAATTTTAGCAATCATCAAAGATAAATTTTGTGCATGCAAATAAAGATTTTGGTTGTGATCTAGATTTTAAATTGTGAATTTTAATTTTCACAAATAAAATAAGAATATTCAAAAGTAACAAGTATGATAATATGATTATAGGTTTAACATATTGTAGATGGGCATCTTGACCCTATATGGGCAATATAGTCAAAAATATCAAGACCAATGGGTGAGGTGTTTGGAGCCAAAGAAAACATCTTCTTGAAGAAAATGATCAAAAGTATTAGGATTTATATCTATACACATAAGCTAGGATCTACACATTCAAGTTGGAAAAAAAATAAAATTACAACAAAATTGTTTGATTTCAATTTAATTATCCATGAATAGATACATAGATTTAATATATTAGTTTTTGAAGATACCTTGCAAAGAATTTTAAAGGGTTTTACAATCATTTAGCTGATTAATTAAGTAAATAAATCACTCAAACAAATAATTAAGGTTAGAATAACAAGAAACATTTCTAAAAGACAATCTATTGCTCTTGGAGACACTCAAAAAAATAAAATATATGCATTAGAAACTTTCCTTAAAGGATTACATTTTAAAAAAAAATGGATTGATACCATATTTGTCACATTCAAAAAATAGTCCCATGCTTTTTATAGGTCACAAGACAATAATTTGTAATCTTTCTTCTCAATCATCTAGTTGATTAACTAAGTAAATAAATCACTCAAACCAATAAATGAGACTAAAATAACAATAAATATTTCCAAAAGACAATATATTGCTCATGGAGACACTCAAAAAAATTAAATATATGCATTAGAAACTTTCATTAATTTTTTTATAGAAATGGATTTAAACCACATTTGTCACATTCAAGAAATAGTCCCCAGTTTGTTATAGGTCACAAGGAAGCAACTTGGAATCGTTCTTCTTTCACTCTTCTACAACCTAATGAGTAATCAAATAGTTTCCAATATAATTTTTTATATACATATTCATCTACCCTACCCTAAAAAACTTCATGTATGAAGGAAGCTAAATAAAGTCAAATAAAATTTATGTCATGCATAAGATTAACACAAATTAACAAAGGAAGAGTACATCACAATTAAAGTGAAGATGTACCTTGGTATCCATGAATAGATTTTATCAACAAGAGACATGTTATGAACCTCATTATACTATATGTTACCTAATATTAGTTAAGTCCATATGCTTTGTAAAATAAATTCCTCCCAAAATGGGTCATGACCATATAATTTAGCTCGTGCCAATGTGTTAATCACATAATGTTGGGCCTTATAGTTACCCATATGTCAAAGGAGTAAAATTGTGAAGATGGTAGAGGAGATACTAGAAGAAAGTATTATATATAATAGTAGAAGTACCTATTGTTATCTAGTGTGATAGTATGCAAGAATGATGAAACTAGGTGCATTTGTCTAAATTATAGAGAACTTAACTAGTAAACCATCAAATATAAGATTCCTATTTCAACCATTAATATTTTTTAGATGAACTAAATGTATAGCTACTTTTTAAGAAACTTGATCTTAGGTCATGTTATTACCAAATTAAAATCAAGTAATAAGGTGTTTCCAAGAAAAAATTTAGGACTTGTGATGGTCTTTATAAGTTTTTGGTGATGTTATTTGGTCTTAATATTTCTTCTTTTATATCAAGTTTTTAATAAATTTCAAATTTAAGCTATTATTGAGGCTATGATGGAGTGGGGAATTCTTCAAACTATCAAATTTTTTAGGAGTTTCCTATAACTCACTATATATTATTGCTGCATACAAAAATCCCTCTCCAAAATTTTGAAAAAGGATGGTTTTTAGTGAAATGAGGCCAATAATAAAATATTTGAAAAACTAAACCTAATGCTATGTGTACTATAATTCTATCTCCTCTTGATTTCACTAAGAATAGTATTATGGAGTTTGATGCCTCAAGGAATCTATAGGAATAATTCTTATGAGATAAGGTGAATCCATTACTTTTGATAGTATTCAATTGAAGGGTAATAATAAACTCAAATTAATTTATGTCAAAAAATACTAGCTAAATTATTCATGCAAAAAAATAATAAAGGGAATATAAGATGGGTAAACACTACAAAGTAAAGACATATCTTCATAAACTAAAATGTTTCTTATGTTATTAATTTTCCTCTAAAGAAAAATAGAAATGGGCCACAAAAATATTGCGATATAACATTGAGATAATTTATAAGAAATTTAAGGAGAATGTAGTGGTTGGTACATTATCTATAAAATATGATAATGAGGAGGAATTATTATGTACAATTTCAATATTATAGGTAGATTTGGTAGATGAAGTTAGATTAATAATAAAAGGTCACTATATGGAATCTCATTTTATAACTTTGTAAAATTATTACAACTAAAATAAGTTTTTTTGAAGGGAGATTCTCTATGGTATAAAGATAACTTTTATCTATACATGAAATTTTCCCTTAAAACAAATATTTTACAAGAGATCCATGTTTCTCTAGTCATGGGTAATTTGGGATTATTAAATCCTTATCATAGATTCAAGAAATATGTCTTTTGGGATGGGATCAAAGGGGATATCAAAATATTTGTAGTAAAATACATGATATGCTAGACAAATAAAGGGGAGGTACTTAAGAGACTAGGCCTTCTCTAAACCTTATCTATTCCAAGATTGAGGTTTGAAGAGGTACTCATAAATTTCATCATAGGTTTGTACAAGTCTAAAGGAAATAAAATCATCATGGTTATTATGTCCACCAAATCATCAAATTTGAACCCTTTTGTGCTTTTTCACACCTTGCTTTTGCTAGTATTATATACAAAAAATTAATGGATATCTTTTATAAGTTACATGAGACTCCAAAAATCAATTTAAGTGATCATGATCTTATATTTATAAGTAATTTTGTAACTAACTTACTCTCATGTTTAGAAAGTAAACTTGCTTATAGCTCATCATATCATCCTAAACTAAATGGATAGAATAAGATGAAAAACTATTGGAGGGTTGTCTCAATGTTTTACACAAGAAAACCAAGAAAGATGGGTGCAATGTGTTGTAAGGTGTGCACCCTTGGTCTCCTTGTGTTGTGCAATACAATGCTTGGGTTTGTGACATGGCTTAACTGCTTCTCAAGGATTCATTAACTCTTGTGGTTGTATTGAGCATTAACAGGTTGATCTTTTGGTGCAATGATAATTGTCTTTTCAACAATTGGTATTAGAGCCTGGGTCATGGGTTCAAACCCCTCACTTGTGCTAGGGGGGATAATTGCAAGGTGTGCACCCTTGGTCTCCTTGTGCTATGCAATGCAACACTTGGGTTTATGACATGGTTTAACCACCTACCATGGATTCATAACTCTAGCAGTTGTATTGGGCATTAATAGGTCAATCTTTTGATGTAGCGACAACCATATTTGCAACACAATGGTTACCACTAGAAAAGTTTTGGTATAACACTTCTTTACACACTTCATTCAAAATATATCTAATTGTGGCATTCTATGGGTACATTCCACCATTAGTAATATCTTCAATATTTCCAAACCTAAATGTAAAAATATTTAAAGAACACATTTAGCACAAGAAAGAGGCACTTTCTAGTATCATAGAGATGTTGGTAATAGAATATAGCATAATGAGCCAACAAGCTAATCAAAACTATAATTTAATGAGTTTTGAAGTAGAAGATTGTACCTTTTAATATAATTACAATCATGTAAGTAGATATAACTAAAACAATACAAGAAGGATAAAATGATATCATATAAGTATTATCCATTTTATTTAAATATTTTTAGATAATTGGTAGTGTAGCATATAAATCAAAAATCAAAGTTGCCTAAGTCAACCAAAATATGTTTGATCTTTTATTTTTCATACTTGAAGAAGGATATTGGACAAAGAGTTTCAATCCAGGAGGGGTTATTATAGCTTAATGAGAGAATAATTTTAGAGCCTAAGGGAATCCTTCAAACATGCACTAAGATGCTATAGATGAGGGCAATCACAAAGTATTTGATCAAGTGGAAAAATTCTCGAGTTGAAGATGCGAAGTAGGAAATGAAAATTTTGTGTGAAAGAATCCACAATTGATTTGTGTTGAGGAAAATGCTTATTTAAATAATGGGGAATGTTATTCCATTAACCCATTAATTAAATAGTGGTTTATATGTATCCAACTTGTGTCTATCACAATCCTTAAATAATTTATATAGCCTTATATATGTGGGTTGGTTTGCATCCAAGGCATAAGTATGGTATATTGGTGATATAAAGTAGTAGTTTATCATCGTATGAACCAAATAGTGGGGCATGATATTCCCTTAACCCATTGATTATATAAGGAATATGTATCCAACTTGGGGTTAGCACAATCCTCAATTAATTTATATCTTCAAGTATCCATGGTTAATATACAACAAAAAATGAATATAATTTAGGATCCTTGATATATAAATACATATAGGCTAAGGAAAAGAGCCAAGTATGTGTCTTAATGTAAGTTCTATCATTGAAGGAAAATTAAAGGGTTGGAGGGTCAAGATTAGGAGATATGAAATAATTAAAGCTTGAAACCTAAACAAAATATACCAATAAAAAATAAGTGATAGTGTATCCAAACCCTAATAAAATAAAATATGCAATCAAAGATGAATAAATTCATAATATAATATTTAAGACCAAATATAAGGATAAAACTATGAGGAAAAACCATAGGAGACTTAAGACTAAATTATTTCATTGAAACAAAAGGGTAAACACACAATATTTTTAAATAATTCTGGTCATGCATCACTTATCTATAAACATAAGTAATAAAATATTGGATTTAAGTGATTTCAAATTGGAAATATAAACTTCATTAGATATGGAAATAGAAAAAAATAATAATAAACTCATATCTTAGAGTTAGAGATGGAAAGTATTGTCACTTATTACTAATACTTATAATCATAAACTATATCTAGAATAATAGAATATGATGATTGGAATCTATGAAATTTGGAGTTGATTGTAACCCACCTTGCTAACATAGGTTTTTCTTAATTTCTAAAACTACAATAGGGATTAGTGGTATTGAAAATTCCTTTGGAAGCTTGCTATCTAATTCAATATTTGTTGATTGAGGTGAGAAAGATAATAGTTGGTGAATTCATCAAGCACCATCCTAAATGTTAATAACTTGAATTTAAAAATTGGCACAAAGATGCAAAGGGTGATGGAAAGACCTAATGTAGAAATAGTGTTTTAGAAGTTATTGAAAAATAGGTGATCATAAGTGGTCATAATATGTTGAGGTAATGTGATTTGTCAACAAGGAAAGGGTGATTCTAGAGAGGCATAATTCTAGTAGGAAGTAATCTTGAGTAATGAGTGATGGATGACCAATGTTTAATGCATGACCTTATTGACCTAGGCGGTGATGCCTTTACTTACACATATAATTTGAAAGCTTTGATGTGGGATTGGGCACATAATAATATATAGAAGGGTACCAGGTTGGGCTCATGATAATATTTATATTCAAAATATTAGGGGTAATTACACAAGGATAAGTTAACAAATATAGAATTGGATCAATTAAAATAACAAGCAATTTGAGAGTTGATAAATGTCGAAAGAATTACTTTTATTTTTAATGGTCAATTAAAAAATAATATTAGAAAATAATATCAGTAAAAATATGAAACTAATGATAATCTTATGTTGAAATTAATTATTTAATGCACCCACACAAAAAGATATTATAAAAATATAAATGTACACTTTTCACCAAATTAGAAATTTAAAAACAATAAAACTATTTCAATAATGTCACTTTACACCTACATTATATTATAGGTATACACTTAAATCATTAATCCCACTTGCATATCTTTATAAGAAAATCAAGTTGCAATAAAAGACAATAGGCAACTTGAAAATCAAGTTGCAATAATATTTGAAGAATATGTAAGACAATAGGCAACTTAAATCAAGTTGCAATAACATTTGAAGAATATGTAAGACAATAGACAACTTAAATCAAGTTGCAATAACATTTGAAAAATATGTAAGACAATAGGCAACTTGCTGTGAGAATCTAGAGTACTGCTGAATTATAGGTTGTTGGTTTGTCTATATCAAGAACAGATTGATTTCAAAGATCATCATACCATTAATCTAGTCAAACTCCTTTATAAGTTTTAACTCTATAATGAAATTCTAATATTCATTTTTAACTACGCCAATAACATAGTAGGCAGGAAGGAGTTCTGGTATTTGTAGGAAACCCAATACATTGGAAAACAATTCTAGGTGGTTTTGCTTGTAGTTTCTAAAATACACCTTCGTAGTAGCTTTACCCCTAACTCAAGCTCAATTCCACAAAGTCATGGCCGCCTTCTTTGGGCTCCTCAGTAATACCAGATTTCAATGGTTGCAGTTGGGGATTTTTGTATGGCAAGCCATACGACCAGCTGCAGCACTGACGGTACCATGGACATTGTTCAGTACAGTTGTTTATAAGATTCTTGGAATGAAGAAGTTTGATAGTGATCATTTCATCTTACTGTCAACAGATTTTAATGACACAGCTGATGCCAATCTGTTTTGCGAACGAAACAAACGTTTTGTTAGCGAAACCGTTTTAGGTGACTCATCAGTAGACTTCTGGTATAAGAATTCCCATTATATTGCTGGAGGGGAAAAGGCAAGTCAGGTAAGATTGTTGATCTGCGCCGAACAAAGAAACGTTCCTATTGTTGAGGAGTACAAGATGATTAATGGGGTTTGGGGAATTTGGACTTTGTGCTCAGCAGATGAAGCCATTAGAATGTGTTTACCGAGTAAAGGATTCACAATGTGCTTCAGAAAAACAGTTAGTCTGTGTTTGATAGAACACATGCCATTGGTAAAGGACACATATTGGCTATCAAGAGTATTGGGTGGTATTCCCTTGTACTTAACTGCCAAAGGCAATGAGCATCTGGCATCAATAGTCACAGTAGCGTTAACTATTTTGGACCTAACGTACAATATATGGGTTCCAGCTCTTGGGAAGGCGTACTTGATGTTCATCAGGATTGTACAACTAGTATTATCAAATCTCCCTCCCCTTTTGAGGTACTCTATTTTTTATGCTGAGCAACTTTGATAATAGATATTTGCCATGTTCAATAACCGATTTTAAGGTCAAAATCATTCAGACTAAAGCCTTTTATACAACAGACAACACTGTTTTAATGTTAAAATTAGTAGCTCGGAAGCTTTTCCAGCCTGGAACCGTGTCACCCAGGCTAGAGCAGTGGTGGAGATAATTATCTCCAGATTTTCTGATTTTTCCTTCCTTTCTACAACGCACTTGCCAATTTGGAGATATTCTTTTTAGAAACATCTTTGTTTTTTTCTAAGAGTAATCTCTGCTTTGTTTCACCGTTGGTGAATAAGAGATTATAAAAAGAATAGATGTCTGCATTGTAGATATATACAGATTGAAAGGTTTTTGCAGGAAATGACACAGGATCGAAGAGAGGTTGCAGTGAACAAAAGAAGGAGTTGAATATTATCCAAGTTTGCAGTATTGCTGTGGATGCCAAGTTCTGGCAGTTGTTGTAACTTCTTTCCTTTCTGCTTTAATAAAATCTCTCTCTTTGAATGCTGGTTTTTCCCTAGAGTTAGGGGTTTTCCAGGGTAAATCATTGTGTAAAAGTGTGATTGGTTTTCTCTACATTCAGTATTTTAGTGAATGGTGTTGTGCATGCTTTAATTCATTGTTTCAGTCATTTGATTTCTATTATTCGAATTTTTGAAGATAAACAATAGTGAATTTATTGCTCGGTTTCACAACACCAATAGAGCAGGCGTATTTTTCACATGGTATCAGAGCTAATACTCTGAAAGAGAAAACTAGAGTTTAATCACACCACTGCAAGTTTCGATTTTCTTTTTGTATTCAGGGGTTTCAGCAATGGCAGCAACCGGATTAAGAGATTTAGACAGGCTTGAGGGGGCTTCAAACTTTGGCATGTGGAAAGCAAGAATTCTTTTGTTACTGGAGGAGAATGGTATGAAGGAATATGCAACCACTACCGTTTCTGTTCCAACAGATGCTACGCTACTAGCGACCTACCGAAAAGAAGATGCCAAAGCTAGACACATCGTTATGGATGGGGTCAAAGATCACCTTGTTCCTCATATTGCAGATTTAGACACCTGCAAAAAGATGTATGATTCCATACTCAACCTATACCAGAGTTCAAATTTGAACAGGCAGCTGATTCTCAGGGATAAGCTGAGAAACACCAGAATGAAGAAAGGGGAGAGCGTTGTGGACTAACTTACCAAGATCAGAACAGTAAAAGATGAGCTAGTAACTGCCGGGGTAGCAATACTAGATGATGAGGTTGTCAGGATTGCATTGGCAGGATTCACAAAAGATTGGGACATCTTTGTCAAAGTTGTATTAGGACGGCAAGATATTCCTGATTGGGATCGTTTGTGGACTGATTTCACTCAGGAAGAATTTCGAATGAGTTATGTTAATGGAGGCAGCAATAGTGGTCGTAAGGGTGAGGTGGAAGGGAATGTTGCTCTTGCCAGCAAAGGCAAATCTAAGAAAGGCTCAAGTAGTGAGTCTACCTCAAAAGGAGACAAGAAGAAAAAGAAAGATCTGAGTAAAATTAAATGTTATGGTTGTGATAAGCTAGGACATTATGTCAGTCAATGTCTGAATCGGAAGAAAGGAGACAAGAAGAAGCAGACAACAGCTTTAGTGGATGTAGATGAGCTATCCTCTAGACTAGAATATGAGTTCGCTCTTCTAAACTGCTTATCTAGCTCGAGCACTACAGGGATCTGGTATATTGACAGTGGTGTATCATGCCATATGACAGGAGTTAGAGAAAACTTCTCCAACTACAAATCAAAAGAAATAGGCTTCCAGATAAAAATGGGAAATAAGTCTACATGCACTCCAGTTGGGAGAGGGACTATTTTATTTCAGAGGGAGTCAAGCAGTGATATTAAGATCACAGATGTATTGCATGTGCCAGGGATGTGCATGAATTTGATTTTAGTATCCGCCCTTGAAGACAAAGGGTATAGCGTACTCTTTCAAGGACAAAAGGTGTATTTAAAACACAAGGACTGGAAGAAGGTAAAGCAGATTGGAGTTAGAAGTGAAAATTTATACATATTGCAGTTTGAAACTCCAAAGGCACTAGTGAGCAGTAATAGCAGCAGGGAAATAGGAGAGCTATGGCATAGACAGATGGGACATATACACCATGGGGCATTGAAATTGCTCAGAGAAACCGTGATAGGAATTCCAAAGTTGAGTGCAAAGCATGGTGACGCATGTAAAGGGTGTGCACTCGGGAAATTTTCAAAGGCATCATTCCCTAGAAGTGACAGTAGAAGTACATGTGTTCTTGACTTGATACATTCTGATATTTGTGGTCCCATGTCTACTTAGTCTTTGAGAGGTTATGAGTATTACGTAACCTTCATTGATGATTTCTCCAGGAAGACCTGGATATATTTCTTGAAGGCCAAAGACGAGGTCTTCAGTCGCTTCCAAGAATTCAAAGCTCTTGTGGAGAATATGACAGGCAAGAAGATCAAGGTTCTTCGGACAGACAACAGGGGTGAGTATAAAAGAAAAGTCTTCCAGGAGTTCTGTACCAAAGAAGGAATCAAGAGAGAGTGGACTATTCTCTACAACCCACAACAAAATGGGGTTGCTGAGCATAAGAACAGGGCAATTGTTGAAGCAGCTAGGGCCATGCTGTTTGATCAGGATCTACCTAAGTATCTTTGGGCAGAGGCTTGCAACACAACAGTCTATATTTAGAATAGAGTACCTCATAAGATTTTGGGAAAAATGACACCAGAAGAAGGCTTTACAGGGAAGAAGCCTGAGGTCGGGCATTTTAGGATCTTTGGCAGTATAGCGTACTATCACGTACCATCAGAAAAAAGAACCAAGTTAGATTTGACTGCAGAGAAAGGTTTCTTTGTTGGATACAGTGAAACCTCCAAGGAATACAGGATCTTTATTCCAAGAACGAGGAGGATCATACTGAGACGTGATGTGAAGTTTCTGGAGGAGAAAGCCTTCAAAAAATATCAGGATTTGCCAGCAGTTGAACAGAGTCAGCAAATTGAAGCTCCAAAAGTGGATCAAGAGTCTCAGGTACAGGGCACTATGACAGGAACAAATACAGATACAGGTACCTTGGGTGAGTTGAATCCACAGGATCATGAGCAGCAGAATAAGGAACAACAAGCTCCATCTATTGGTGTATCTCCTACTGGCAAGAGAAGGATTAGTCGAGTGGAAACTCAGATTGTGCAAGATGCTTAGGAGTTTATGGGAGCTCCTAGAACGAGTGGCAGGGAGAGGAGACCACCGGCTAAATATTTAGACTATGTGGCATTAATAAGCGAGCTCATTGACAGTGAGCCTTCCAGTTATCAGGATGCTGCACAACAGCAAGTTTGGCAGGATGCTATGGTGGAGGAATATAACTCCATCATGAAGAACGATGTCTAGGAGGTAGTGCCAAGGCCTATAGATAAGGTAGTGGTTGGTTCTCGTTGGATCTATAAGATCAAGCATGCTGCAGATGGCATCATAGAGAAATACAAAGCCAGGTTCGTGGCCAAGGGGTTCTCTCAGAAGGAGGGAATAGACTATGACTAGACATTCGCTCCAGTGGCCAGATATACCTCCATACGAGCTGTGATCTCATTAGCAGCACAAATGGGATGGCAAATCCATCAGATGGATGTTAAGACGGCTTTCCTAAACGGAATCATAGAGGAAGAGGTGTACATCGAACAACCAGAAGGTTTTGTGGCGCATGATAGTGACTCATGTTTGTAGGTTAAAGAAAGCACTATATAGACTTAAGTAGGCACCCAGAGCATGGTATGAGCGCATAGATAGCTACTTGCAGAGCATGGGATTTGTGAAGAGTGAGGCGGACTCCAACCTTTACTATCTCATGATGGGGGGTGAACCATTCATCCTAGTTTTGTAGGTGGATGATTTATTTATGACTGGTTCACCAAGGCTCATAGAGGATTGCAAGAGGGACCTAGCATCTGAGTTCGAGATGAAGGATTTGGGATTGATGCACTATTTTCTGGGACTAGAGGTGTGGCAGACAGAGGGAGATATTTTCCTTGGTCAAGGGAAATATGCTATGGAAATATTGAAGCGATTTAGAATGCTGGACTGTAGACCCATGTCTACACCAATGGTTACCAATTGGCAGAAGATCAATGCATCAAAGCAGGAGGTAGTAGACCCCACCTTGTATAGACAACTTATTGGGTCATTGATGTATCTGGTCAATACAAGACCAGACATTTGCTTTGCAGTCAACTCTCTTAGTTCATGGTAGAACCAAAGATAATACATTGGACAGCAGCAAAGCATGTGCTGAGGTATCTACGTGGTACAGTTGAGCATGGGTTTAGATATACTCGGGGTGATGGTGTCAAGTTGATTGGATACACTGATGCATACTAGGCTGGTAATGCAGTAGACAGGAAAAGCACTTCGGGGTGTTGTTTCAGCATGGGATTAGGGGTTGTCTCTTGGTATAGCAAGAAATAGAAGTCTGTTGCATTAAGCTCTACGGAAGCAGAGTACATGGCAGCAAGCATGGCAACATGTGAGGCCATATGGCTTCAGAAGCTGTTAGTAGCATTGTTTGGTCAGGAGCTAGAATCGACCATCATTCAGTGTGATAATTAGAGTTGCATAAAACTCTCTGAGAATCCTATGTTTCATGATAGGTCGAAGCATATTGACGTTAGATATTACTTTATCAGGGATTGTGTATAGTGTGGATTAGTTTGACTACAGTATATATCTATAGATGAGCAGGTTGCATACATCTTAATGAAGGCCTTGATGAAAAGCAAGTTTGTCTTCTTCAGGGAAAAATTAGGTGTAGTAGAGAACACCTTCCTCGCTAAGAGGGAGTGTTAAAATTAGTAGCTTGGAAGCTTTCTAGCCTGGAACCATGTCACCCAGGCTGGAGCAGTGGTGGAGATAATTATCTCCAGATTTTCTGATTTTTCCTTCCTTTCTACAACGCACTTGCCGATTTGGAGATATTCTTTTTAGAAACAACTTTGTTTTTTTTCTAAGATTAATCTCTGCTTTGTTTCACAGTTGGTGAATAAGAGATTATAAAAAGAATAGATGTTTGCATTGTAGATATATACAGATTGAAAGGTTTTTGCAGGAAATGACACAGGATCGAAGAGAGGTTGCAGTGAACAGAAGAAGGAGTTGAATATTATCCAAGTTTGTAGTATTGCTGTGGATGCCAAGTTCTGGCAGTTGTTGTAACTTCTTTCCTTTATGCTTTAATAAAATCTCTCTCTTTGAATGCTAGTTTTTCCCTAGAGTTAGGGGTTTTCTAGGGTAAATCATTGTGTAAAAGTGTGATTGGTTTTCTCTACATTCAGTATTTTAGTGAATGGTGTTGTGCATGCTTTAATTCATTGTTTCAGTCATTTGATTTCTGTTATTCGAATTTCTGAAGATAAACAATAGTGAATTTATTGCTCGGTTTCACAACACCAATAGAGCAGGCATTTTTTTCACATTTAAGTTGTCCATTTACCATTGTCATTAGTAAGGAAATATTTCTTGATGTTGATACAAGGAAAGCTACTTTTGAATTCCAATTAAGTCTTTTCAGGATCAATATAACCAAATTGCAGGAAACGAATAACGAGGTTGAGTTTGAGCTTAAGTTATTGGATGTTCTTTGGGACCGGGTGCGCTGCACATATAGAATGAGTCGACATAATTTCCAGATCTATATTGGCTCCTGGAAGTTGCTTCAGGATGGCCATGTGGCATTGGTTCAAATTGTTAGCCATGGCTTTATAAAGCACATGAATTTGTTTGGTTATGAGGAGACTATAAACCTTTTTTGGGGCCCCAATGTGAATGTTTTTAAAGTAGAAGTTGAAGAGAAGTATTGGTACTTGATTGCTGGTGAGAATGGAATATGGTTCCAATTTTAATAAAGTGGAATCCCTGCTGTGCTTGGCTATTGCACGGAAGTGGTATTGGGTTTTGAGTCAGTATCTGGGTCAGTTGAGACAAGCCTTTTTCTCAGTTATGGGGAGATGAGACTTTTAGGGTTTTCTGTTGGTGATGTTCTCCATCAGCCAACTCTCAAACTTGGGTAGAATTTGTGCCTGTGCCTTGAGCCTTGAGCCTGTTTTCCTTCCAGGTAGGCAGAAGGTGCTCACTTTTAGGTTTTTGCTTTAATTCTAAGGCTGGCCTCCTCAAGTTGAGAAAATGTGCTGATATGATGAAGATAAATAAATATATTTTAAATTGGAGTTGTTGATTTTTAATTATAAATTTTATGTTGGTCCTCGAGAGGAGAGAGTATTTTCATTAGGTTTAGAAACTTTTATGATTATGTAGTAGTTTCAATGGCATACTTTAAGAATCATACAATTTTTAAATATATGAATTTTTTTTTATAATATTTTTGGAAAGGCTTTTTTTAAGGTTCAATAGTTGTTTCATGTTCTATATTTGGGATAGCAATTATTTTAATTGAAATAACTTTTAGTTGGAAAAATATACTAATAAAAAATTAGTAAGTTTAATACATGTGCATATGTGTAGGTACATCTTTTATAGAGTTTAATAGAGGTTCACTTTCATTGAATATGAGTGTATATATATATATTTTAAAAGAAATTATAGGTGTATATTTTACAAAATCTACTCCATATATAAGGCAATAAATAAATTAAGTTCAAGTCACATTTCTAGATGGTGCTTAATTGTCCTTATGATATCATATATTAATACATATTTTTATTTCAAGTGTGTTAACCAAAATTTCTCTCTAACTTATACTTCACATCTTCTATTTAATTCAAGTATCAATACAAGCATTAATATGAAAGGCTCCCCTAGAAGATCATAACACAAATCACTTCAAAAATCATGACAAATCAATTAGGATTTTTTTTAACAAATTCAAACTTCAAAAAACAATTAGAAATTTAATTTAAAATTTAAACTCAACCACTATAATTAAATGCATTTATAATTCTTTTTTGATCTTTTGAGATAGAAAGTTTCTATAATTTCATTTCATAAGGCGGAGTACACATTTGTAGGATGTTAATGACACACCCTTGGAAGGCCACCCTAGGTTTTTCAAGACCTACAAAAATATTAGGGAAATGTTCACAAGGAAGGGAATAAAGGATGATTTCATCACCCATGTCAAATAATGCATCATTTGTGAAAAAAATAAATTGAAATATACATTTATAGTAGGTTCTTTACAACCCTTGTGTATCCAAATATAGAAATGGTAAAGTATCTTGATGGATTTCATCACAAGACTTTCTAACATCAAATGGAAGGAGTGCATATATATTTTTATGGATAGACTAACAGAGTATGCATATTTCTTTTTATCTATACATATTTTAAAGCATCACACATGGTTGATTTTTTCTTCAAAGAATTGATTAAGCTCCATGGACTATCCAAGGGCATTGTGAGTGATAGAGACAACTGCTTCATAATCTTGTTTTGGAAAGATATATTCCTTTCATAGGAACTAAGATCACTCCTAGCACTAAAAACCACCTAAAAAATGGACGGATAAATTGAAATTATAAAAAAATGGGTGGATGGTTACTTGATAAATTATGTTGCTAGTCAACAAAAGACTTGGATCAAGTGGCTCTACTTGAGAGAGCATTATTACAATAATGCCTACCACATATTAATCAAGATAAGACCATTCATGGATTTATATGGGTATGAAGCTTGAAGCTTTATTAATTTCATTATATTAAAAATAAGGGTATTGGGAGTAAGGGATGTGATCATATAAAGTTAAGAAATTCTAAATTGAATCAAGAATAATCTCCTTTAGGATCAAAATTTATGGAATATGTATGCATATTTTAATAGGATCAAGAGAATATTTAACCTTAGAGAAATGGTGTTTTAAAGATTGCATCCATATGCACAATATTCTTTAAACTCAAGTAGATTTTAGAAAATTAAGCCTCATTTCTACATGTTGTATACTATATTAAAAATCTTGGTGAAGTTTCCTATAAGCTAGAGGTGTTGAAGGAAAGTAAGATTCATAATGTTTTCTATGTATCTTGTTTAAAAAAGGCACATGGAAAATATATTTTACTTATTGATGGTGCTATTGGAACAATCAACATCAAGTAGAACAACAAATCACTCTACTATATTGAAAAGTTGAAGGTTTAGATCCAAGGTTCCTTATAAGCCAAGTCTGGACTATGTTGGAACAACTAAGTGGCCTATATTATTTTTTTATAAGAGGCCTTTGCTTGTACAAATCAATTTGGATGCAAATAGAAAGTTAAATGATTAAGATATGCTAGAATAAAAGGATTAATCTTCCAAATATTAGATCCTAAATTATTTTCCTAAATTTTATTTTAACTAAATACAGTTCTCCTAAGATGCTCTAGCATCTAATCTAGATCTAAATCTATTGTAAACTATCATGCAACATAAAAGGTCAAAAGATGATTATGGTTAGAGGAAAGGAATCTAAAATAAATGATTGTAAAATGACAAGCCACATTTTATATCTCATATCTTAAAGGTTAGACAAGATCCAAATAAACCAATATTATAATGGTTAGTATTCTTACAACCATCCACAATTTTAGTGCAAACATCTAAGGAAAATATGACATAAGCTATTACAAGTTTAATGCAATTGAACCACCATATACCATGAAAATATTCAATACACAACTCTGTAAGAGCATAATAAAATAGATCTCACCAAGTTATTCGATTTAGAGAGATAAAATAAAGAATATTATCATAATGGTTGGAGTGTCAAGAAGCATGATGCTTCATTAATTTGAAATATTTACATATTATAATATTCAAGATGGATTCCATATTGAAATTGCATAAGTTTTCTGGTCTATACGATTTCCAACCATTTATAAATGTCCACAAGGAGATAATAAACACCCACCTTACGTACTAGATTTTTTGAAAATATAACTAGTTGGCTTACTCCTAAATTGAAACTTAGGCCTAAAATTTGAAATCTACAAGTTACATATTAAGTTGGCCCTCAAGAAATTATAGAAATAAAATAACTCACTTGAATGCAATAATTACATCATTTTAAAATAATAATGAATACAACTAACTTGACAAACAAGAAATATCATTTTGAGCATAGAAACTAACCTAAGAAGGTGATAGCCTCATTAAACTCATTCATATTTTACCCCTTATGATACTTAAGCTTCATTTTTTGAGAGAATATTTATCACTTGATCTTACTTTAGAGCTCTCCAAACTCACCTAAATCTTTCTAACCTCCATAGTGTAGCCTTAGATTTTATCATCCTATTAATAATTTGGTCAAATACCTACTAATGATGGGAACTAGTGAATTCCTTTATTATTAGAAATCTAAGGCTAAACTAACTACAACAAGAATAATACTATAACTTAAGGATAGATTAATTATGAATGAAATGATAAGAAAGGGTAGTAGTAATCCCACTTATAGTTGGTCCAGCCTCCCACAACCTCCACATGATTGAAGTACCTACACACAGAGTGATGAGAAAATTTTGGGGTTGTGTTTTGGGGTTTTGTAATATCCCTTGCTGATATAGATGTAAAAAAATGAAGTTTTGCACCCAAGAAATATTGTCAAATAATTAAAATGCAAAGTCTAAACTTGCTGGTATAGATTTTTAGTTTGATTGTATGCTTGAGAAGTAATGATAAAATGCTTCAAACGCTTATGAATTAATACTACAATGATTAAACTACATTACAAATGAAAATATAACTCTTTATGGTCCATTAAATGCACATAAATGATTTCTATATGCAAACTAATCACCTACATCCAAGTGACATTTTGTGAAACACTTGGCATGCATAATTATATGCTGATCATGTAGGATATGAACATGCTTATTTACAACAATATTTGACAAGCAACTTACAACTCCTTTATTGAGAAATATTGTCCAATACAATGCTGATATAGAAAGGCCAAGACTCTTGGCATTGCAATAGACTTCCAATATATGATAATGCTGGTAATGACATGCACCTACAACTAAAATGTAAACTATTCTATGTACTATGATGGATGCAATCAAATGTAAAGGAACCTGGTTACAAGTTGCACCCTTGAAAGAAGATGAGGTAGCAACCATTAGCAATGCAAAATGGACTTCATTCAAACCCAAACATAGTCTTCAATCAATCCCCCTGTCCTCGCTTGGAAAATGTTTAAATAATTAATTGAAACACCAAAATCCTTCCAATTTTCCCCTAGAACGATTGTCTCAACAATAGGAATTGAATGCAACAATGCCCATAATGATCAACCTCCTCAATTGAAAGATATGAGTAAAAACATGAGACTAACATAGGCCGATCAACCTCCATGACAATAGATTATGAAGGTTTGAAAATGAAACTAAAACTTTACAAAATATGACCCAAAATACTCCCTAAGGGAGCACCCTTATTCGCCTCAATGAATCAATCCCAAAATGGATGTCAACAAATAATATTTTGCATACTCCAAACCGAGTTGAGCTCCATGAAAGCTGAAGTAAGATACAATAAGATCAATGTGAAAGACTGACTATCTTCCACTCATAATGCAACCCTTCAGAGGAATATTTCACCACCTTAGATATGCTATCAATGGGAGTTTTCATTCCGAAAGACAAAATTAGAAATTCTATAGAAACCCTTGGCTCCACAAAGATTCATCAAACTGAAATAACAATTCCTGGATGATGAGACAATGGCTGGCCTCCCCTATTTATTCTCTTTCACCAAGAGGTCAACCCATAATCTAGAAGTTTCCAGAATATAATATTTAAATATTATATTTACACTTTATTATAATAATATAAAATATAACTCATAAAATGCAAATATGATATCTAACACAATATGTTATCCAACGCTATGTTTTCTAACACAATGTGTTATCAAACAGTGTGTTATCCAACATTATGTTTTCAAACATGTTATGTTATCCAACATCCAAAATATCATGAGAAATGACTATCCAATGCATCCGATGAGCTAATCAATTCCTGGGTAACTACCAAGAGGACCCTCTAACCATGCCCTATTAGCCTACGAGAGTCAGGAATAGGCTAATTCCTCTAAACTCCAACACTCATGAAAATGGGGACATTATAGGTTTGCCTCAGTCAAACCACCACTTTGGTATTTTCACCTCCATGGATAGCCAATAGACCACAACAAAGAGAAAATGATAAAGAAAAGAAGTAGGAAATATGTATAGAAAGTAAAGAAAATCTATATGTTATCTATAATATTGATAATATAATGAATGAAAACAATAAAGCATTACCTTCCCCTTGGAAAGATTGAGAAGTTGAAAGGAAGGATGATAGCCTTGAGAGTAAAAGATAGACATGTAAGAACGTAGTGCCAATAACTTGAAACCTGTAAGAAAGTGATGCAGAAGGAATGGTGAGAGTGAAGTGAAGTTACATGAATGAAGTTTGAATGTGATAGATTGAGAGAGAGATTGAATGAAATGAAGAAGTGAGTTCAAAATCAAGATTTGTAGGAAAAAGGAATGTTCTCGGGTAGGTTTGTATTTGTGGTAGGAATTATAACTTGTGGATGATATAAAATATAATGCCTCAACATTGACTAACTCAAGAATCTATCAGGGATGCCTGCATAGTGTGTAGATGTATGTACAATGCATAAGAATCCTAGTCAAAATTCCCTCTAGTGATGAAAAATGCCAAAGCATGGATAAGACAAAGGGCTTAAGGTGGTGGGATTTTTGTATTATCAATGAACATATAAGGCTAAAGTAAGGGTATATTGTGGGAAATTTCACTAGGTTGCAATTTTATGCCTCAACATTTTCCCTCGAGTTTAGCAAGAATATGTGAGCTAAAGTAGAAAGAGATTGAAGTGAATACATTGAAAAGGAGAGGAAGCAGTCCCTTGATCCAACATACCTTGACGTGAAAGGGGGATTTACCAAAATACAAAGAGGACATGGGTCTTTGATCCTGCAAAGCTAGATGCAATCTCACCAGAAACATGTTATCATATAGACAAACATGTCAGGTGAAAAAGAAAAAAATAATAGACAAAATCATAAGACACAATCTAATCAAATATAAGAAAACACTGATAGGTATGGATAGCATGGCTAGAGTCCATATGATAAGCATGTAGGCTGATGGCTACTACAAACTGCGTTGTAGGATAGTCACAAAAAAGATAGGTCTAGTCAGGTTTCCTCCAAGATAGATGCTCCTTTTGAAAGATTTTTCATTAAGGAATTATTTTAAAGAATACTCCCTTTGTGAAAATGGAGTCTTCAACAAGGGATTCTTTCATCAAGGGATCTTTTTTGAAAAAAATTTCACCAAGGAATCCTTTTGAATACTCCTTGTTGAAAATTAAGTAGATATGAAAGCCCCCCTTAGAATGATGTGTGCTATGTAGAGGAGCACACATCATTCTAAGGAGAGAAGAAATACAAGAGATGTCATGGCACAAAATACATGGTGAGATGTATTCATGGAATGTTTTCACACATGCAAAGGACAACACATAAAATCCACAACATCAACAAAAAGATAAGAAGAGAGGAAGAAATCAAGAGATAGGGGGATATGATAATTTAGGGTTAGAATTTATCATAGATATAGATAGATATAATTTAATATGTATGAAATGTCATCAATCCCAAAATGTATCAAAAAATGAAGAAGAGCACATGAAGACAAATAAAAAATAAAAAATTAGATCAACATGGAAGAAGACCTAAATGCCCCCAATGCTTTACATTGTCCCTGACGTGAAAAGAAAGATTTACAATACATAGAAGAATGATGAAACAAATAGAAGAAAGTTACAATAGATTCTCATGCTTTCATCCAAGCACCTACAAGGATAGCAAGGGTCA
This sequence comes from Sequoia sempervirens, assembly GCA_007258455.2. Taxonomy (NCBI): domain Eukaryota; kingdom Viridiplantae; phylum Streptophyta; class Pinopsida; order Cupressales; family Cupressaceae; genus Sequoia; species Sequoia sempervirens. The sequence continues at coordinate 62,145 of VDFB02334078.1, read as the reverse complement.
TCCAGGAAAAAGCATAATACATAGACAAACAATTACAAGGGAACACAAATAAACACACAAATCTAATCTATTGATGTAGAAGATGCACCACGCTAATCCAAGTCCACCAACAAGTCATCCTACTCCCAATCTAGATCATTATAACGGGAGGGAGGATGAGAATGAAGGGGAGGGATAGCAAGGGATGTGTTAGCTGAATCACTTGAAACAAGGGCCAAGGAAGAGGGAACATCAAGGTCCTCTTCGTCAAGCTCTTGTGAGACTAGAATTGCATATCTCTCAAAGGTTGATGATAGAGTTAGGATATCCTCCAACGCATTGAACATGCACTTGAAAAGAGTGCCATGTATTAACTAACCAAGGAGAGGATAGGACACCTGAGAGTCACAAATAACCTCAAGAAGAGGACCAGTGACTAACTCCAAAGATGCAGGGGCTACCGCTGTCACAAGGATGACACAAGCCAAAGAAGAACCAGAATCCACAAGATACAAGGATTTATTATGAACCTCACACAAAGCAAGGTAATCCTCAAGCTTGAACTTCAACAGAGGATGTAGAATCCCCACAAAAGAAGTGAAAGTAGAAGAAGGAGACAAAGCCACAGAGGACACCACCTTTGTATGAGGCATGTCAATGGGATATGATAATGGAGGGATGTCAGGAAGAGATTAGGGAGGATCCACCAAAGGAGTGACGAGAACCTACACCCTTTTGAGGTGAGGTTCATCGAGATTCGCTGATGAAGTTGGAAGAAGCACAGAGGTGATGGGAACTAGAGTAGAAGAAAAAGGAGCAAAAGCAACCAAAAAATAAGCAAGAGAAAAAATAGAAACAAGAGGATCCTCCCCACTCTTCTATAAAGCTATGTGATCCTTAGCTAGAGCCTTTCATTGATGCTTATGCTCACACGTAAGTTGGTTACATGGGCTATGGGTACTAAAAGGAAGGACTTGAGAAGAGGTGGGGGGCTCTTGATCTACCACAAGAGAAACCTCCATAATCATTACTGGTGGAAGGGGACTCCTTAGGAGGAGCAAGAGGAGAAAGAGATATAGAATAAAAAATAGAAAGAGGCATCTTGGTACCTAGTCTCTTCCCATGCCTCACCCTAGAGGTAGTGGAAGAACATGCAGAGGCCACGAAGGATGACATGCATGAACAACACCAAAAAACAAATTCCTTTGTCATATAGGGTGGGTCAGGGCATCATGGGAAGAAAAGAAGCTAGGAAACTTGGGGCTTTGAATTCCACATTATGGGTGCATTTCCTTTTCCTTTGATATGCGTAGGAGTAGGAATAGAGGATGCACTAAGGGCTAAGAAGAAAAAGTAGGAGGTGTAAAAGATCAAATAGAGGAACTAGAAGGGGAAGGCTTAAGGGAAAAAGTAAGCTTTTTATTCCCCTTTGGAGGGGTAGATGATGAAGCTTGATGTCATGGACACAAACAAGCCTTCAAAAAAACAAGATAGGGTAACAGAGGAAAACCACCTTTTGACATTTAGACCCCACTCTTGTACTTGGATTAAGCTTGATACAAGAGATCTCCCCTAGAAGGGATGGGTCTGACTAGGGAAGGCAAAAATAGTCGAGGGAGAAGTCTCCATGTGCTATCGGTGGCTTGTATCCAATGTCTTGGGAAACATGCACGATACCCTCATGGGGATACTTCAGGCATTTATGGATCATAGAAGCGAATGTATTGGTGCAGGTGCACCCTTGCATGAACATGCCTCCATGAGGCAACTTATAGGTTTTGATGTAAAAATGATGTCCTAAGGTTGTAATAAGGTATATTATGCCATTTTAAGTTTTTTTTAAGGTCATTGGGCATTAAATGTTAAAGTTGCAAAAATTGACAAAAGTTGTCAATGCAAAATTGTAAAAATGCAACAAAAAGCAAAATGAAGGAACATGAAGGGTCAATGTAGTTGGAGAGTTATTTTTAGGCATTGGATTGGATTTATAAAGATATTTTGTAACCTCATATACTTCGAGGAAGGTTGGGGAATGATTTAGGAGTGTGGAGATTAATGAAAAGTTTTTTTTTTTTGGTTATTTTTAAACATTTTCATGGTTTCAGGACATTGTAGGGCCTTATTTTTTGCTCAAAACCTCTCCTCCTCCATTGATTGTTAAATCCATATGAATCTATTTTATTTTTCACTTGGTTTCATTTAAATCCATTAAGATTTGTGAAAGATATTGGCAATTTAGTCTAGGTGGGTAAGACCCTCTACTAGGGTAAAAGAGTGGGCACTTAAAATTAAGTTTCTCTTAATTCCACTATGGGAATCACCTAAAAATTGGTGAGATGAAAGATAAAAGTTTATTTTAAAAAATATTAAAGTTGCATAGTTTTTGGTTAACGTTTTGGGCCGATTTAATGATGCCCTAGTATGTAAATGGTGGGAAAAAGATTGGTAAACAGTGTACAGGGTTGTCTTAATGAGTTTTGACAGTGGGATATGAGTCCTTGTGTAATATTGTTTTGTAATGGTGTATGGGTATATTTAGAGCCCTTGTCTATTTGGGTTTGGTAAAATAATGCGTCTTGAGTCATATATTAACGACTTCCCTGTCATGGCAGAGTTGACACAATCCTAAATAGGACAGTATTTGTAATGTTTTTAGTCTTTCATCTTGAGTGACCATAAAATAATTTGAAGAGGGTTCAATTATGAAGTATTATAGGCCTTTGAAGCTAGTTGAGAGTTTAAGTGAGACTTTATTGTTGTATTTAAAAAATTGATTGATCAAAGGAAGCCAAATTAGGCTGGTTAGGATAGTCCATTTGGAAAGTTCTCATGTTTGAGATTTCAAGGTTGGAAATTGAGTTTGAGTCTATTATTCTAATTTTGTTTTAAGAGTTTTGAAGAATTTACAAGAATTTTATGCCTTTATCTTAGTTTGGTGTCTTGAAACTAAGAGTTTTGTGAATGGAGGATGAGTCCTAGTTTCCAGGACAACAAGATTTGGTTGTGTTCTTGTCAAGTTGAGTTTTGTTTGATAGGTTTGTGGTCTTACATTGTCATCAGTATGGTATCAAAGCTCAGAAAGGTCTAGGCAGAGAAAGAGTTTGTGTTTGTGGTTGTGTGTTGTGTGTGTAGGTTGAAGAGAGAATCTAATTGCCTAGGTGAGGCAAAGTGAAGTGGAAGCAAGGAGAGACTTGCTTGTGAAGATGGATTTTTTGAAGAGGCATTTGCAGGAAGCAAAGTTACAAAAGAAAGCAGAAAAAGAGAGGAAGAGAAAAGAGATGAGGCAAATAGAGAAAGAGATGGAAGAACTGAAGCAAGCCATAGAAAGAGTAGAATTTGAGCTCCAAATGGAGATGGAACAATTGTATAAACAAGAATTTAGTTGGAATTTGACAGTGAAAAAGAAAGTGGTATGGCCCATTCAGAAGATAGTCAAAAGGAGAAGAAAAATGAAGATGAAAGAGAAAGAAGAAGAGTTTCAAGATGCAAAAGAAGAATTCAAGGGTGAAGATGGTGCAACCATTCCCAAGCATGAAGGTGAATATAAAAAAGAGATCAAGGACCTGATCTCAGGGGAAGGAGATATTGAGTTGGTGTCAAGATTGGATAAAGAAATGATCAAGGATGAATTGGTCTTGGAGATTTGCAAAGAGTTGAAGAAAGATGGAGGTATTGTGGTAGCAATAGTGTATCATTTCTTTGTTATGCTAATATTTTGGATAGAGAAAAAATTGCAGATCAAGATGCAGTAGTCTAAAGGGGGACAAAAGGAGATTGGAACATTTCAGGGCATGAATAAGAAGATTCACAAAGATAAGACAAGATGGAAGCATGTTGGCATTGACCAAATAACACCAAAGTAAAGATGAAGTTTGTAGGGAATAAAAGACTACAAGGGGGAGAATTAATAATAAGGCTTGGCATATTCAATGCAAGAGGACTTGGAATTATTTTTGTCCAGAGAGAATGGTGCAAGTACACCCTTGCATGAACATGCCTCCATGAGGCAACTTTTAGGTATTGATGTAAAAATGATGTCCTAAGGTTGTAATAAGGTATAATATTCCATTTTAAGTTTTTTTTAGGGTCTAGATAGTCATTTTAAGGGCATTGGGCATTAAATGTTAAAGTTGAAAAATTGACAAAAGTTGTCAATGCAAAATTGTAAAAATGCAATAAAAAGAAAAATGAAGGAATGTGAAGGGTCAAGGTAGTTGGAGAGTTAGTTTTAGGCATTGGATTGGATTTATAAAGAAATTTTGTAACCTCACATACTTTGAGGAAGGTTGGGGAATGATTTAGGAGTGTGGATATTAATGAAAAGTTTAGATTTTCTGTTATTTTCCAGCATTTTCATGGTTTCAGGACATTGTACGACCATATTTTATGCTCAAAAACTCTGCTCCTCCATTGATAGTTAAATCCCTATGAAAATATTTTATTTTTCACTTGGTTTCATTTAAATCCATTAAGATTTGTGAAAGATATTGAAAATTTAGTCTAGGCGGGTAAAACCCTCTACTAGGCTAAACAGTGGGCACTTAAAATTAAGTTTCTCTCAATTCCATTGTGGGAATCACCTGAAAATTGGTGAGATGAAAGAATAAAGTGTATTTTAAAAGATCTTAAAGTTGCAGAGTTTTTGGTTAATGTTTTGGGCTAATTTAATGATGCCCTAGTCTGTAAATGGTGGGAAAAAGACTGGTAAACAGTGTACAGGGGTGTCTTAATGAGTTTTGATAGTGGGATATGAATGCTTGTGTAATATTATTTTGTAATGGTGTGTGGGTGTATTTAAATCCCTTGTATGTTTGGGTTTGGTAAAATAATGAGTCTTGAGTCATATATTGATGATTGCCTTGTCATGGAAGAGTTGACACAGTTCTAAATAGGATAATATTTGTAAAGTTTGTAGTCTTTCATATTGAGTGACCATAAAATCATTTGAAGAGGGTTCAATTATGAAGTCTTATAGGCATTTGAACCTAGTTAAGAGTTGAAGGGAGACTTTGTTGTTGTATGTCAAAAATTGATTGATTAAAGGAAGCCAAATTAGGCCGGTTAGGATAGTCCATTTGGAAAGTTCTCATGTTTGAGATGTCAAGGTTGGGAATTGGGTTTGATTCTATTATTCTAATGTTGTTTTAAGAGTTTTGAATAATCTACAAGAATTTTATGCCTTTATCTTAGTTTGGTGTCCTAAAATTAAGAGTTTTGTGAATGGAGGATGAGTCCTAGTTGCTAGGACAACAAGATTTGGTTGTGTTCTTGTCAAGTTGAGTTTTGGTTGAGAGGTTTGTGGTCTTGCACCATCATCATGTATTCATAGAGTCCAGCCAAGGGATGCCCAACCTTTCTCTAAATAAATATGATAATGAGATCACAACAAATGTAACATCCATAGACTTAGGACCAACTAAAACTAACAAAGAAATAGAGCCCATAGGGGTGATAGAAGACCCATTATGAGTGCAAAGGGTGATTTGTGATTCATCATATTTATCCTCATGTAGATTTTTTATAAACAAGGCCTCCTTTGTGATAAAATTTATTTAGCTCAATGGGTCAACCATAACACTAGTTATGATGTTACTGTCGATTCGAGTGGGAATAGATAATGGAGAGGTCGCCTTGTTTAAGGGAAAATCATGTGAGCTGAATGTAATGTTAGGAACATAATTCACATATTATGAAAGAGGAATATGAGTGATTGAGACCACATTCACATATTCAGATGGGGAAGGATCAAAAGCAAATGGAGTGACCAAGTTCATAGAGTGCGATGGGGATGAATCTGTGTATATATGTAGTTGCTTGTTAGGCTTGGATATATATTTTTTAGAATTCTAATTTCTACCATTGAGGTAGATGGTCTTGTCATCGATAAGGTCTTGAATCACATGATGCAAGAGCACACATATTTCGGTATCATATCCAACAATGTAATGAAATTGCTAGAACTTTTGGGAGTTGTACCACTAAGGATATGGCTTAGACAATAGTCAAATCTCAAGAAATGTTATAACTTTATCTTTTAATAATTTTTGCAGGACACTATTGTATCATTTTGATAATTTAGTGAAATTTTTGTTGTGTCTTATATTATTTTTATCAGATAGAGAAAATACCACGTAAATCATGGCCTTGTTCTTTCCTAAGACTGTCACAACCAACATGCCATCCTGATCGGAGTGTGAGGATGATTCCCCGTACTAAACAATTGCTTTATGGTATTCTCTCAAAGAAACACACATATGCACAAAAGAAGGAAACTTCATTAAAATAAACTTCTCTTGTAGCGTAGGTTGGAAGTTCCCGATAAGAACCTTTTGTATATCAGAGTTAGGAAAAGGATAGGAAATTTGAGCAAAAATAGCCTAATACCAAGCTATAAGGCTAGTCAACTTCTCGTGGGTTCCCTGCTTAGATCGAATGAGAGATCATTGAAGGTGATCTTTGACCTGATTTTGGCTTGGAATTTTTGGATAAATTGGTTGAATAGCTGGTCAAAAGAGAAAATAGAATTGTCATGTAAAGCACAATACCATTACAAGGTAGTGTCCTTGAGAGAACACGCGAATAACTTAGCCAAAAAAGCATCATTATGAAATAAATTAGTATATAACACATTGAAGGATGAGACATACATCCATGAGTCCATATAGCCATTATAATTTTCAAACTTAGGGATTTCCACCCCTTGAGGGATAGGGATATTGAGAATGGAAACAAAAATAGGACTTTAATGATGGAAAGGCTAGAACATAGGATGGGAAGAAGAACTGGTCAAACTTTCTAACTAATTTCACGTGTGCCTCATGTTTTGTAGTAGAGAATTAAGCACTAGATGAATAAAAGAGGTATGACCAAAGGGACCTCTAGAAGGACCACCAACACCCACACCAATAGAGCCTCTAGCATTGATACCTATTGAGGAATCAACACTAGAGCCATAAACACAAACACTCTGCATCTCAGGTTGGTTTATTGGTTGAGTAAGAAGTAGGATTCAATATCATTATCTACTATAGATGTAGAGTACATTGCAACAACATCATGCTACAAACAAGATTTATGGATGAAGCAAATATTGAAGGATATTAGAGCATCATATGCTGAACCTATTTCTATCTTGTTTGATAATATAAGTGCTATCAATATTTCAAAGAACCCAATAATGCCTTCAAGAATAAAACATATCTCTATCTAATATCACTTTTTGTGGTCATTGAAAAAGAAACCCTTCTACTTTTCCTAACTCATTTGGACTCTCCTTGTGATTTTGGCTTAATATTGCCTTGATTTAATGTTGTAATGTGGACAACACATTCACATTAGGTCTTGGGCCCTTGTGAACTAAAAAATACTTAAATGGCACCTTACCTAAGTGTTGTAAAGTGTTGTAACACACTTTCAAACTTTTCTAGGGTCTTGTTAATGCATTTAACCTAAGTAACCTCTTTTCAACATTTACCAAACCTTATTTCAAAGTGTTGTAACTCACTTTCACACTTTCCTAGGTTTGTCATTAATAATTGGGCTTTCTTATATTTTAATTGGCCCCATTTTGCATCCACAAACCTTATTTATGTGTATTTTTTAGAATAATCCCCACAAATGTCATTTAAAGCATGAAAATCCCAAAACCCACCTTAAATTCATAAGGTGGGAATCATTCACCATTATGGGCGAATGAGTCCCCTTAGGTGGGACCCATTCGCCTAGGGTGGCGAATGAGTCCCCTTTAACTCAAAATTCAAATTTTATTTAAAATTCTGGCATGTTTTTATTCTCCAAGATCTAAGGTCGGCCTATAGTGTTGTAATTTTGGGAATTATTGCATAATTGAGTATAAATACAAGGTATTTTCTCTCATTTTATCCTACCTAATCAAGCATTCACGTATTCATGCATATAGTTTACAAGAGTATTTGAGCATTCATAAGAGCATTCAAGGCATTTCAAGGGCATATTTTCAAGAATTCAAGAGCTTCTTCAAGTGTCATTCATCATGTAAAAGATTGTTTGCATCATGTTTTTTTAGAGCTAACATTTGTGATGTAGGATTGTGTGATTCAAGCAAGCATTGCATCAACATCAAGCAAGAGTCAAAGTATACATCTATTGGAGCCATCTCTTACATGTTTGAAACACTTTATTACAAGGGATTGGTGAGTCACAACATCATTACTTGTTCATTCATCATTCTCTATTCTATTTCATTTTATTTCAAGGGTTTAATTACCAACAAGGGGTTTGAACAAAACCCCTATTCACTAACCCCACAACATTTTCCCCTCTCTTTGCATGTGATTTGCAGGTCTAGAATGCAGATTTATCAAAGAGAAAGATTGGAAAAGTGGTCATCAAGTTGTCAAAGCAATTCAAAGTTGTAAAAGTTGCAAACAAGCCTTCGAGAAGGACTGTAGGCTAAATTTTATAGTTTCAGACCCGAATCTATATTAGGAACAACTGAGAATATTAAGAGCTACAAAATATCATTTTGAATTTTCAAAATTCTAGAAGTGGGTTGATTCACCACTACTGGAAATTGAGTCCCACTTCCCAAGCCTAAATAATATTTTTGCAGATCTAAGTACCCATTTGTTCGAAACCTGTTCTAGCACAATTTTCTTGAAACTGGACTGATTTGCCTAGCTTGGCATATAAGTCCTAGTTAGCATAAACAATAGGTTTTTCAAGATTCCAGACCTCCATTCTCCCTCCTTCAGTTTCCCAGGTGCACATTTCCAATTTCATTTGCATTTTTAGGTCTTTTTGCATATCACACTGTGTTTTCAAAAAAAAAATATTTTCCAAGTTTATAGTTAGTGGTGAACCCATTTCTTGTCTCAATTATCTCCAAGGATAACTTATAGTCAAATCTCTCACATCCTTCATTGGGTTGATATCTCTAAAGTGTCCTTCAATGTGAATATTGCAAAATCGAATCCCTCTCCTTGTATCCATTTTGTGAACAAGTGAAGCATCCATTTCCAGTGTTCACATTTTGGTGAACCCAACTTTTGAACATCATAATTCTGATTTGGAGTGCATTTACATTCTAGATTTAGCTTGCACTAACATTGCATTGCATTTTCCATTAAGTTAATTTGCATTCTAGGGTTTCAAAATTTGTATTAGTGAAAAGCTCATTTAGCTTGTATTATTGCATTTAATTTCATTTAAAATCAGTAAAATTCTTCATTTTCATCTCATATTAGTATCAAAAAAATAAAAAACATAAAATTCAATTCAAAATTTTTGAAAATTGTCGAAAAAATAGTACTAGGACTCATTCGCCACCTTGGGCGAGTCAGTCCCATTGCATATTTTCACTACATTTTCTGGCATTTAATCTTCATTTTCTAAGTTCCTATTTGTTGTTGTTACTTTTTTGTTTCTATTTGTAGACTTTCTATTTCATTCAATTCATTGCATTTAGCTTAATTTCAGTCATCTTGTTGATTACTTAAAATCAAAATTGCATTTACATCATTATTGCATAATTTAGACTCTGAAACTTACATCATGGATATGTGCTTCAACAAGCTTTGGATTCCATTAAAGTCCTTAGTGGATGTTTCAAGTTGTTCCTTTGGAAATGACCCTAATGACATTAAACTCACTCATGCTCCTTGAACTCCTAATGCATGTCCTCTTCATGATGTTGACATCATTGGAGAAGATGATGACAACATGAATAGGTTCCTAAATGATTGTATTGATAACCTTGAGGCCAACTCATCCTTCTATCCATCCATGCATGAACCAAATCCTCCTACAATACCACCTCTTGAGATGTTTGGTTACTTACATCCTGAAATAAAAGTTGAATCTAAGTTCCCTACAATAGGTGAACCTGGTTACTCTAGACAAGCAAACACTCAACCATTTTATGATAACAAAGTAACAAACACTCCCATCAATCTTGAAGAAACATATGGAAAAGGTTTCACAATCTTGAGCAAACAAGGATGTGATACAAGTGACCATGAAATTCATCAACTTCTAGAGAAAACACCGATGGATGAAAACACAAAGGGGTTAGGATATCAAGATCCCTCTCATAACAACAAGCCTCCTAGAGAATATCTAAGGCTCTGAGATGATGGCACGGTGATCTTTGATTCCCATCTCGATCTAAATTTCCTCCTTCCTAGAGAACAACCATTGATTAATACCAATGAAAAGGATGAGAGAATCACTTTAGGCCCTCCTTCAATTAGAGAAAAGGGTGAATCTAGCAAACACAAGAGGCCTTACAAGTTAGAAAAACTAAAGTCTCCTCGCCCACCACCTAAAAGTGAACGAAAATTACAAATTCTTCTTAACCAAGGATTAATATTATTACCACCTATGACTGACTTGTGCTATATCCTAAAGATGCAAAAGTTATACATTGTGCATATCATCGAGTTCTTGGATATATAGTACTGATTAGTGTCATGCATTGAAAGAAATATTGAGCAAGTATCACTTTGATGGCAATAATTGCTATCTAGTGATCGCATAACATACTCTCTTACTCATTTTCATGTAATAGCTATAGAATGTCACATTTCTCACTATTACATGAACTTTCCCATCACCTACCTCGGCTCATTCTTGTCTCACACTTAGTGGGGGAAAGAAATTGTTAGCCTTGTCCTAATAATGCATTTGTCATTGTCCCTTCGGTTCATCATCTACCTTCCGCTTATACAGACTGAGATTGGGAGGCAGATGACTTGCTCATAGGTTGACTCACATTTTCCTTACTAGCCTTTTTCATTTTCTTTTTCCTTTTCTTTTTTCTTTTGTGTTCTTGCATGTGCATAATGTGATCCCTCGTGACATTGTGTTTGATGTTCTCTCTCTTTGTGACATTCCTCTATTTTTACCTTCATTCTTATCTATTTTGTGCATCACTTTCACCTTTTCATATTTATCTTTTTTTTGTGTTTTCCTTTTGGAGATGACACAAGGCATCAAGACATTCATGTCTCCTTCATGTTGACCCAAAAAGGCTTTCTTTTTCTTTGCCTTTCCATTTTATCTTGATCTTTTTCTTGTGTTTTCCTTTTGGGGATGACGCAAGGCATCGAGATATTCATGTCTCTTTCATGTTGACTCAAAAGGATTTCTTTTTCTTTGCCTTTTCATTTTATCTTTATCTTTTTCTTGTGTTTTCCTTTTGGGGATGATGCAAGGCATCGAGACATTCATGTTGACACAAAAGGTTTTTCTTTGTTTTCACTCTCTTTGTGTCATTCTTCCAATTCTATCTATATTTGGGGAATGATTATAGTTTTGAGCTCTCTAAAAAAATTATAGCAAAGAACATACTGACCCCAAATCCATAGATCCCTTATGTGTTTGGTGTTTCCATTTTGCAGGTAACACTTTTTCTTTTCTTTTTCTCTTGCATGACACAACTTTACTTGGAAACATATGACTTCGCATAGGGATTTCCTAGTTGGCTCTCATGTCTTTCTTCTTATTTGCATTTTTCATTTGATCGGTCCTCTCTTGGAGACATTAGGCACACTATTCCCTAAGTTAAGACCTCGCATGAACTAAGCAAGACTCCTTTGAACATTCTTTGCATGTTGCATTTTGCATTTATTGTTATATGGCCACTTGCATGCCTGTGGAGCCATCACATTTGTTCATGAGCTCCAAGCATAAAAAGTTTTTCTCATTTCATGACGCTCAAAAAGTCATTTTTTGTGGAACCTTATTAAAGTTATCAGGAGGTATAACTTTGGTATGGTTGAGCTGGAAGCGCATTCTGATGCATGACTTTCCCCATAGCCACTTGCATGTGTGTGAGTCCATACCAACCATGAGTGTCTCTTTCTCACCTTTTAGGCCTTCTCACCTAGTGGACAACCATGAGTTCTATCACCTTAGAGTGAGTATGTGTTTTTTGGACAAACAACCTAGATCTGATCCACATCGTGTTGGAAAAATGGTCGAATCTTGATTCAATTCTTTTTATTTCACCTTTTCTCTTCATCTTTGGCATTGTATGATCGACCTTTTTGTTGTTCTTGATATCATTTTCATGTGTGTTCCTTTGTGCTTATGTTTGTTTGACATGGGATCCTAATCTTGGGGGCTTGATCACCCCTCTTGATCGTTGTCATCCCATCTTGCTAGAGTTGGTACATTTGAACCCCTCTTGATGCACATTGGTCTACTTTAGTGTGAGTTTGAAGTAGGTTCATCCTCTCACTAAAGTAGGGGCTTAATGTGGTCACCAAAAAAGTAACCCTTCTACTTTTTTGACTTTTTTGGAACCTCCTTGTGATTTTGGCTTAATATTACCTTGATTTAATATTGTAATGTGGATAACATATTCAAATTAGGTCTTGGGCCCTTGTGAACTAAAAAAGACTTAAATGGTACCTTACCCAAGTGTTGTAACATAATTTCACACTTTTCCAGGGTTTTGTTAATGTATTTCACCTAAATAACCTCTTTTCATCATTTACCAAGCCTTATTTCAAAGTGTTGTAAAGTGTTGTAACACACTTTCACACTTTCCTAAGTCTTTCATTAATAATTGGGCTTTCTTATGCTTTAATTGGCCCCATTTTGCATCCATGGGCCTTATTTATGTGTATTTTTTAGAATAATCCCAACAAGTATCATTTAAAGCATCAAAATCTCGAAACCCAACTTAAATTCCTAAGGTGGGACTTATTCACTATTATGGACGAATGAGTCCCCTTAGGTGGGACCCATTCAGCCAGGGTGGCGAATGAGTCCCCTTTAACTAAAAATTCAAATTTTATTTAAAATTTTGGCTGGTTTTTATTCTCCAAGATCTAAGGTCGGCCTATAGTGTTGTACTTTTTGGAATTATTGCATAATTGAGTATAAATACAAGTCCCTTTCTCTCATTTCATGCTACCTAGAATCACGAATTCAAGTATTCATGCATATAGTTTACAAAGAGAATTTGAGAATTCATAAGAGCATTCAAGGCATTTCAAGGGCATATTTTCAAGCATTCAAGAGCTTCTTCAAGTTTCATTAATCATGTCAAATATTATTTGCATCATGTTTTAGAGCTAACAATTGTGATGTAGGATTGTGTGATTCAAGGAAGCATTGCAACAACTTCAAGCAAGATTCAAAGTATACATCCATTGGAGCAATCAATTACATGTTTACAACACTTTATTACAAGGAATTGGTGAGTTGCAACATCATTACTTGTTCATTAATCATTCTCTATTCTATTTCATTTTATTTCACGGTTTTAATTACCAACAAGGGGTTTGACCAAGGCAAACCCCTATTCACTAACTCAACAACATTTTCCCCTCTCCTTGCATGTGATTTGTAGATCATCTAGGTTGTAGATTTATCAAAGAGAAAGATTGGAAAAGTTGTCATCAAGTTTTCAAAGCAATTCAAATTTGTCAAAGTCGCAAACAAGCCTTGGAGAAGGACTATAGGCTGAATTTTGTAGTTTCAGACCCAGATCTATATCAGGAACACTAGAGCAGACTAAGAGCTACAAAATCCTATTTTGAATTTCCAGAAATCTAAAAGTGGAATTATTTACCACTATTGGAAAATGAGTCCCACTACCAGAGCCTAAACAATATTTTTGTAGATCTGAGTACTCACATGTTTGAAACCTGTTTTGGCACAGTTTTCTTGAAACTGGATTGATTCACCCACCTTGGCATATGAGTTGCAATCAACATAAACAAAAGGTTTTTCAGGATTCTAGACCTCCATTCTACCTCCTTTAGTTTCACTGGTGCACATTTCTAGTTTCATAATTTTCTGTTACATTCTACTTGCATTTTTAGGTATTTTGCATATCATACCGTGTTTTCAATTTTTTTGTATTTTCCAAGTTTACAGTTGGTGGTGAATCCCTTTCTTGTCTCAATTATCTCCAAGGATACCTTATTGTCATATCTCTCACATCCTTCATTGGGTTGAGATATCTAAAGCGTCCTTGAAAGTGAATATTGCAAAATCAGATCCCTCTCCTTGTATCCATTTTGTGAACAAGGAAGTGAAACATCCATTTCCAGTGTCCACACTTTCTAAGGGAGAAAGTTGCAAAGAATGAGGTGAAGATGGAGTATGTTCCTATAAAGGATCAAGTTGTAGATATTTTCACAAAGGCTCTTCCTAAAGATATATTTGAGTATCTCCAACAGAGGTTACTGCCCCTCCTTTCAAATAGATGCATAAGTTGGCACATCTATCGAGGTGAGAATTCAAGATACTTTCTTTGTCCTAGACTGATGATAAAGACTACCTATCAAGGGGAGTAGGTATTAGTTTTTTTGTTTGGTATAGTTAGGGGGAGAATATATTGTGCCCCTAAAGGGTAGAGAGAGATGAAAAGTAAGAGTAGCGAAGAATGAGCAATGTAGTAAGTGCAGTAGTGAGAATTATATGAAGAAGAGTAGTGGAGAGAGAGAAGTAGCTAGTTGGTGTTGCCTAAAGAGAAATGTGCAAGTGTTTTCAAAGGGAAATATGTTTTCCTTTTCCATTGATGTTAAAGGGGGAGAGTATGATATGAAAATCATAGGGGGAGAGTGGTGTTTGAAGAAATCCTCATGATAAGGGGGAGAATACAAAGAGGGAGAGAATAGTGTCTAAAAGATACAAAGAAAATAAGTGTAAGAGATTCCCTAGAAAGAGGGAGTGTTTCTTGATGTAGAGTTATTTTTGTTGTTGATGGTTTTTTAGAGTTGGTGTTATCATCAATGACAAAGGGGGAGATTGTTGCAAGTATGTTGTAGGTGTTGTCATTGATGTTAACCTCTAGTATGATCAGGAAGATTGTTGTAGTGTTGTCATTCATGTCAGTAGTGAGTGTGTTGCACTGTGTTTTCTTTAGTGGTCACTGATGTCAAAATCTATTATGGTGTTAAGAAGATACTGTAGATGGGTAGATTGTTATACATTGAAAGTATTGTAGTTATGTTGAAGAGATGTTTGTGGTGTTGCTGATGCAACTAGTTCACTTGGTTTCCAAGTTCTTTTGAGAAAAATTGAATAAAAGAGTGTGCAGTGTAAAAGAGGCGTGTTCAGTGTTCTCCGCATTTCTTCATGGTTGAAGATATGCTTGTGCAATTTGAATGTGTTGATTAGAGGTGTTAATCTAGAGTTTCAGGTTTTGAATTATGTGACAATGAAAGATGCATTTGATAGTGTGTTTGTCTGTGAAGAAGGTTGTCTGGGAGAAATGAGATTGCTCTGCATTTCTCCCTAGTTACATTTCTTGTCTTGTGGATTTAGGAACATGATTTTATTATATGTATTTATCTTCCCTTGGAGTTTTGAGTATTGAGTTACTCCACAATCTTGATTCATGTGTTGAAGTTCAGTAGAAGTGTGTCTAGTTGTACAAAATGAAAGTATTCCTTGTTTCAAGTGGTTGCAATAGTGTTGCAATGTAGTATGTTGATGCCAAAATATTCTAGGATATTGTGTGGATGTTGTGGAGTGTTTCTTTGTGGTCCACATATTTTTTCAGACCTGAAGAGGCGTGTATATAGTTTCTTGTTAGGTTTAGCTAACATAGTGTGCTATCGCTAATCGTAGAGGTTGTTTGTTGTTTTTGGAAGAGTATTGCTACATTTCGATGTATATTTGGGTCCTAATTAACCCATGGCATGGTATGCCTTCACTTTTTTCATCACGTAAGTGATTGGTGTTGACCTATTTTGGTCTTCCACATTTGAGGTGAATACATTTCATTAAGGTCAACCTAATTAAGGTTGTTTAGGTCATGGATGGTATAAATTAAAGGTGAATTGTTGGAGATGATTGTAAGGTGTGGTGAGATGTGAATTTGATCAAGTTTGGTGATTTGAGTGTGATATTAATTCCTACGAATTTGGATGCAATGAGTAGAAGGTGTCTACATTCTTAATGTGCTTGAAGTTTATGGAGATAGTGAGCCAAATGTTGTGAATGGCATAGAGTTGTAGTGGCAGATTCTTCTTGTTTCTCTGAGATAGTGAATATCTCTACAAAGATTTCTTCTATTCTTCTTTCTTCTTGGTAGTGAGCCACCCAACAATGAGCCTTTCTTCTTTATTGGGTAGTGAGCCCTTGGCAGTGAGCCTAATTGTATTTGGTGTTGTTATTCATATATGTGAGCTTATCCTCACCATGATTTTTCCCTACTTAGGTTCCTCCATGTAAATCTGGTGTTCGTTTGTGTTATGTTTGCATTGTTGTTTCACATGTTTACATTCTACAAATGCTTATTAAGGGTTTAATTTTTGATAGGGGTTTCAAAAAGAATAGGCCAATAGCTAATATCATCAATTGCTAAGAGGTAATGATTATTTTAGAGGTAGAAGAACTTAGTCAATAGGAAAAAGTAGAGAGTTTTTAGGAAAATATTTTAAATATAATAAATATGTTCATTGATATTATGAGTGCCTAGAAAATTCTACAACAAACCAAGGGAGTGCACATATTATTGAAGATGAAAAGGAGAATGCAATATAACTTATTTATGAGGATGCACTTGAGTTTGGAGAGTCATTACTCATGAAAAGAGTCTTTCTAAAGCCTAACAAAGAAATTCAAGAGCTTTCTCAAAGAAATAAATTATTCGTAACCACATGCAAGAATAAAGGTAAATGTTGTAAGGTTATTATTGATTATAGTGGAAGTACTAACAATTAAGGTGGTTTTGACAGTCAAAACTTTGGGTGGGGTTTCTGGTCCCATATAAAACCAAGTTGTTTCTGGGCTTTGGGCACATGCTTGTATATCCTTTGTAGCCTATGTTGTTATGATAATATGTTAAGAGGCTACTGTTGGGCTGCTGGTGGTATGTGAACTATTTTATGTAGCAGCTTGTTGTTGTTGGGCTGATTTATGCTTACTGGTGATCTCTTGTGTATCAATTGTCTTCTTTTGTAAAGGGTTTCGGGCCCCTTCAAAACCCATTTTTTACCCCTAATCAAAACAACCTTGTTCCTATTGAAATGGTTGAGAAATTAGGCCTATAGAAGACAAAACATCCAACTCTATATAAGGCACTAGGTCTTGGCTGCAAAAATGACATCAAGTTTTAGTAAATTAACAATGGAAAGTGGATATTCAAATAGGGAGTTACAAAGATTAGGTGATATTTGATGTTATGCCAATGGATTTTTGTCATGTTTTCCTAGGTAGGCCTTGGAAATTTGATAGGAGAGAAATTCATGATGAGAGAATTAATACTTACACCTTTGAAAAAGATGGAAAGAAGCATACACTCATACCTTTGAAATATGAGAATGTAGCTATGGAGGTTAGCCCTAAAGTGTTGATGGTCAGTGGTAAATAATTCTTACATCAAATAAAAAATTATGAGTAAGTTTTGCATTAATTGGAAAACTAAGAATAGTGACTACTAGAACAAAGTTGACTAATTTTCTTTTAAAAAATCAATATTTGTTGAGCAATTTTGTTCATATTATTATGGATGACTTACCTAATGAACTACCTCCAATGAGAAGCATTTGCCATTATATAGATCTTATTCGAGGGGTCAATTTACCAAACAAGGTAGCTTATAGGATGAATCCAAAGGAAAATAAAGAAATAGACTCAAGTACAAGAATTATTAAACAAAGGGATAGTAAGGGAAAGTTTGAGTCCTTGTGCTATTACGATAGTGTTGGTCCAAATATGGATAGAGGTTGGAGAATGTGTACAGATTCAAGAGCCATCAAAAAAATCACAATTAGGTATATATTTACTTTACCTTGAATTGACGACTTGATGGATTGTTTAAGTGGTGAAAGAGATAGATTTTAAAAGAGGATATTAAATAAGAATCAAATAGGTGATGAGTGGATTATAGGATTTAAAATAAATAATGAGCTTTATAAATGTATAGTGATGCCATTTGGATTGAAAAACACCCTAAGAGCCATCATAAGATGAATGAGATATAAATGGAGTTCATAGGTAAGTTTGTCATTGTGTACTTATATGATACTCTAGTTTATATTCATGTAAAGGAGAAACACCTTAGACATCTTAGATTGGTAAATTGAATAAGCTCTAGAAATAGAAATTACTAATCAATCTTAAGAGTGTACTTTAATGAAGATAGAGTGATTTAATTGGGATTTATTAAATATCACAAGAAGAATTGAATATAGATAAGGAGGAGGTCAAATCCATAATAGAATGGCCTACTCCAAAAAGTGTATTTGAGGTAAGAAGCTTCCATGGTTTAGCTATCTTCTATAGAAAGTTTATAGAAAATTTTATTGGAATTTGTGCTCCAATTGTGGAAACAATTAAGGAAAATAAGAAACTATTCTAATGGATCAAGGCAGTTGAAAGAAGCTTTCAATTACTTAAGAAAAATATCATAAAACACCCTCTTTCAGCCTTACCTGATTTTGATGCACTTTTTTAATTGGAATATGATGCTAGTAGGATTGCTATAGGTGTTATTTTGAGCCAAGAAGGTAAGCCAACTACCTACTTTAGTGAGAAACTTAATGATGTGAAAAAGAAGTATTCCTCATATGAAAAATAGTTTTATGCCACTATCTAAGATTTAAAGAAGTGTAATCATTATTTAATGCCTATAAAATTTGTATTGTCTATTGATAAGTTCCATGCCTTAAATTTTATTAGTAGTCAAGCTAAATTAAGTCAAAGGCATGTAAAATGGATTGAGTTTTTGCAAAATTTTACTTTTATTATCAACCATATAAGTGGTCAATCTAACAAAGTTGCAATTGTATTAAGAAGGAGAAATACTATTTTGCAGGAATCCCAAGTGAATATCTTGGGATTTGAAGCCTTGAAAGACATATACAAGGAAGATTTAAACTTTAGGGAGACTTATGCAACTTGTAAAGATCCTATAAATAAAGATAGGATTCCATGGGTGGGCTACATGCTTAAAGAAGGACTATTGTTCAAGGGTGACAAGCTATACATTTCGAAGCGTTCCATGAGAGAGAACTTACTGAAGGAGAAACATAATGGAACTTTGACAATATATTTCAGGAAAAAAAAGACACATGCTAAATTAAGTGCATACTATTTTTGGCCAAAAATATAAGCTAATATGAAGAGGTTTATTGAAATTGAAGTGTAGGATAAAAATATCCCTTTTTCACACTTAATTTGGGAATGATTAACATTGAAATGAACCTAATATTGCCTTGATCTAGTGTTGTAATGTGTTTTACACATTTAGATTAAGTTTAGGGCCCTTTAAAACTAAATAGACCTAATTTTGCATTAATTTAGGGTTGTAAAATGTATTTATTTACATATTCACTCTAAGTTTTGGTCCCTCTTTCATTAATGGCCTTTAAATCATCATTAATAGGCCCTTAGGACCCTTTATTTTCTAGCCCCTCGACATTTCCTTAGCCTGAAAAACTAGGGTGGGACTCATATGTCACCTTGCATGTATGAGTCCCCCTAGGTGAGACCCATATGCCACCTTGCACATATTAGTCCTGTTTTAGGAATTTTTATGGTCTTGAGTGGGAAATCAAGGTTTTGAATTCAAATTTCATGAATGTCTACATTTGGGATCTAATAAACGATAAATTAGATGAAGTGCCTATATAAACAAGGTTTCAAATCATTATTTCACTAAGCAATCAAGAGTCAAGCATCCTAAGACTTCATAAGAAAATTATAGAGCATTCAAGAGAATGTCAAGAGAATTCAAGGGAAAAGTATTAGATTTTTATTGCAACAATTCAAGATCCATCATCATGTCAAAGACATAGTGCATCAAGCATGTTGTTGAGCTAGTGTTGTGATGTAGCATTCAAGATCCAAGTTAAGAATTTTTCCACATCTAGTTCAAGATCAAGATCTACCTTCTTCATGGCCACTTCATGTTAGATTGCAGATCTATATTTTAAGACACCATTCAAGGTATCATTGTTCATGTTTCATTGTTTCATCATAAGGTAAATAATTACCTAAATAGGGTTTGACCAAGGAAAACCCCCATTCCCTAACAATCAACAAGTTTTTCTCTCTCTTTACATGTGTGATTGAAAATCTAGGTATTTTAGAGCTTGAAAATTCATTGAAGAGCAAGGTTGGAGAAAGTTGTCAAAGTTGTCACCTTACTTGCAAGATCACATAAAGTAACCTATAGGCTAGAATTCAAGCTTTCAGACCCAAAAATATAGCAAGAGAGGAGCTACAACAAATCACTAGAGGATACATGAGTTTTATCCAAACCATAACATTAGGACTAAATCACCACCTTGGGTGTATGAGTCTTAGTACAACACCTTTTCCAAATTTTTAGAAGATCTAGACTAGTCATTGAGAGATTCCAGTTCTTGCCCAAAAACCCTAGTTTGGGACAATCACCCAATATGGCATATGAGTCCTAGTGAGCATCAAAAATATTTTTTTTAGGGTTTCAGAGCTTTTTTTGACCAAATATTTCTTCTAGACACTCCTATGTTCATTCTCAGTTTATTATCCTAATTTTCAGTTTCATTTCCTAGGTCATTTAGTTAAGTTTGGATGTTACTTTCATATCTTGTCTTTCCAATCCTTTGCTTGGTGGTGAACTCCCTTTTGTATTTAATCACACCCCTAAGACACCTATTGAAAATATCTTTCCCTCATTGCATCCCTATATTTATATCTCTAAGGTTTCCTTGAATGAAATATAAGGGAATAGGCAAAAAGGTCCTAAACCCCTTTCATGTGTTCCATCTCCTAAAAGGTGGAACCCCTATTTTCACCATCTTATTTTGGTGAACCTAGCCTTTAGAAAATATTATTTTCTAATTTTTAGTGCATTATAGTCCTTGATCTAGCTTAAGTTAACTTTGCATTAGGTCTTGCATTAGTTAATTTGCATCCAGGGTTTCTAAATCTTGATTTTGTGAAAGTGCATATAGGTTGCATTTTTGCATCTTGCATCATTTAATTTCATTTTAAATCTGTAATTGCACATTGTCTAGACAACATACAAGTTAGAAATATTAGCATCAACTCACAATTGCTGAATTTGGTGCAAAAACCCTAATTTGGGTCTTAGTCACCCATCTAGGCGATTTAGTCCCTATACAAGTTTTTTTCTAGATTTTTGGGAATTTTGTGTTGTTTGTCTTTCACTGTTTGAACCCTTCAAAAACCCTAACTATGAATCATATTCCCCTATGGGTGATTCAGTCCCATATCAGACTTGAAACTTCCTTTTACAACATTTAAAACCTTGTTTCTGTACTTCTATTGGCTATTGTTAGATTTCTATTTTAGATTGCTGAGTTTCTGTTTCATTCATTTCATTAGATCTAGCTTAATTTGGTTTAGTTACTGCATTTCTTAATTTCAACATGGCATTTAAAAAATTTCATTTTTCGATTGTTTCATAGTGTAGTCAACAAATTACCTTATTTAGAATCTAAAAATTGCATTCACACATTTCACTTTAGGTCATTGCATTGCACTTTATTTAAATCATTATATACTTTAGATAGCTTAATTTTTCATTATAGCATGTTTCCTTTTAAGAGACGTGGTTTTGATATGGTTAAGAATGGATTGCATAAGTACAAAATCCCCTCTTATGAGTTTAATTTAGAGTACAACAATGAGGTCATCAAGAAACATGTTAGCCATCCTTCCACTATCTTTCCTAGTTATGAGAAAATCTTAGAGCAAGAGGATAAAACCATTGGCACAATCCTTAATATTACATTGCCTATCTCAAACCCTATTATCTCTCCCATTGGTGAGGATGATATGATACAAGAAGATACAAGCATAGACAATCATGAAAACCATAATTTTTCTTCTCCCGATACCTCTCCTATTAGCGACGAAGGTATCTTGGTGAAAGAAGATACAATCATTGAGAATCATGAGATTATTGATTGTCTCTCTCCTCCTCCCTCTTGGGAAGATATTATGACACAAGAATATGAGATCATAGATACATTTCTCAACATCATCGTACCTAGTCTCCATTCATCCCTTGCTTGCGAGAATGTTTTAGTGAAAGAGGATGAAATCATAGATAACCATGACAATCAAAATTTTCCTTCTCCTAATATCCCTCCTTGATGAGAAGAAGATAGTTTGGTGTTAGAAGATGCATGATTGAGAGTCATGAGAATCTTGTTCCTCCCTTCCCTAATGCTCCTACCATTTAGAAGAATCTATTTGGTAAGCATGGAAGTCATAGTTGTCCTTCTCTTGACATTTCCTCTATTTGTGATGAAACTACTTTACAAAATATAACCATGGAATGTGATGGAAATATTAAAAGCTCCCCTACTAGGGTAGATATTATGGCACAAGTGAATGAGACCTTAGAGCAAAAGGATGAAATCATGGACAATCATAGCAATAAAATTGGGCCTTCTCCTAATATCTATACTATTGGTAAAGAAGATATTTTGATGTTAGAAAATCCAATCGATGAGAGCCATGAAAATCCCATTTGTCTCTCTCCTCCTAGGGAAAGCATTATTGAACAAGAGAATGCCATCATTGATAAACAAAATAATCCAACCATTGATCATTCTCTTACTTGTGTTGAATTCATTTTAGAAGAACCAACCTTTTAATGTCATGAACATCTATTTTGTAGTTCTCCTAAAAACTCTCCTATTAGGGAAGATATCATGGTGGAAGAAAATAAGAGCATTGATACAAACAATAGTGATCTGACTTCCTTAGATGATGGAGAAAATGACACTCAATTCCCCTTCATTAGA
This sequence comes from Sequoia sempervirens, assembly GCA_007258455.2. Lineage (NCBI taxonomy): Eukaryota > Viridiplantae > Streptophyta > Pinopsida > Cupressales > Cupressaceae > Sequoia > Sequoia sempervirens. The sequence goes on along the minus strand of VDFB02334078.1, from coordinate 39,454 downwards.
AAGACATCACACTAAAACCACTGAGGTTATGAAAGAAAAAGTGTCTGTTATATCCCCCTTGATTATTGGACCTCCTAAATACCATGTGGGACATCCTAAGAATCCTCTAATTCTTTACCCATCCTCACAATGACCACAAACTCAAAACAAACCCATCTTCATCCTTGAACCACCTAAGAATAATGTTTCACAATAATCAAATTATAACTCTATTACTCATACATATAACACTAGAAACAATCCCCAACCAATACAAACACCTTCAACATCCCTCCCACTACCTAACCCTATCTTGTCGGGTTCTCCTCGTTTTCATTTACAAATTGGAAAGGAGTATGATCTTGTTGAACAACTAAAGAATACTCCCGCTAAGATATCCTTATGGGACCTTATTCAAGCCTCCACTTATTATAATAACATGATTCAAAGTGCTTTAAAATAAGTTCCTACCCCTCCTAATGTGCAATCAAATGAAGTAGCAACCCAAATTTAAGCTATAACACCAAACAATGTAGACATTACTTTTCATTGAAACATGAGCTACCTCCCTTGGAAATGAGAAAGAAAATTGATGCCTTCATCATAATAGCCATCTATAATAGGTTGGTAATAAAAATAACCCTTTTTAACAATGGCTCCACCCTTAATGTGTGTAGTGTATCTTTTTTGGTGATGAAACCCACCCCCTTGTAGGTGCCTAAAAAACCACTAAAAATGAGCAAACAAGTGGAAAAGGAAGGTTGTGTTGCTGTAAGCAACCTCACACAACCTTTATAGAGGTTTATACATGTGATTCAAGCTAAATAACAAGTTTAAGAGGCATAAAATAAGTTGTAGATGCATAAACTAACTTGCTATAAAAAAAAGACTGTTGTTATGGGTACCCACAACACTGGCTGTAGGTGACTATTTGGAATTTCAGCAATGTAAAATACTTTAAACTTGCACATAATAGCCTATACTTTTAGAATAGTGAATTATAACAAAGATATTCATAAAAACACACACACAAAGGCAACAACAATGAAGAGGAAAATTATATAAACTTTAAAAATCATTTTTTTTTACACACTTATACATGCATTTACATAAATATTTGCAAAACAGATCTCCTTTTATCATTCCTCTTTTTCCTTTTTCTATTGGTTATGATCCTCTATGGCCACTGAAAAAACACTCTTCTGCTATATTCCAATATTCTATGTTGTCCTCTTCTATTCCCCTTGTTTCTGTTGTTCTACCCTCTTTTCCTCTGTTCTATCTTTTGGTGTTTTAGTGTTTTGTTCTCTTCCCAACTACCAAAATCTAGAAGCTTCATCCCAAAAAAATAATCTGAATCTCACCTAAAATAGTTGTAACGTTCAAAAACCTCTGTAAATGCTTCCACCTACTTGTTTTTGACTTCAAAATCTCCTTCCTAGTCCTTTCTTTCACATTTGTCTTACTGTTGCTCATAAAATGAGCTCCTTGGAGGTAGTTGTTACCTTTAAGACAAAACAAAATTCAAATTTTAAATATTAAACTCCTTACATCTCCTTCTCACATGTCATTTTTTGGGGAAATTAAAAAAAAATATTTAAAGAAAAATGATGCCCCTGCATCAAACTTCTTGGATAGAAAAGTTGTGAGCCCCTGCTCACTCTGTAAAACTTTGTATCAAGTTGCAGGTTAAAGGTCTAGTTTCTACAGGTTAACAACTCTATCATCTTGCATTAACTGGAATGATTCTATCTCTCTTGGGATTATCCACGTTGCATCTTCCACTGGTCTACCCTTCCATTTTACTAAATACTCACTACATTATTTTCCCCTTGTCTTCCTAATCACTCTTGAATCCAAAATATCTTCAATCACTTGTCGTGCTTTCTTGGGTAGCTAGTACTTCTATTTTTTTGGTAATGTTTTCTCTTCTTCTTGCCATTGTGATGTCTCTCCCTCATGGTAAGTATATAAATATGAAACATTAAAAATTGGAGAGATTTCCAAACCTTTAGGCAACTCCAACTCATAGGCATTCGATGAAAACTTCTTGATGATCTTGTAACGTCCAATCTTCTTCCACTTGAGTTTGCTGTAGGCATGGATGAAAAATATTTCCTTTCGTAGGGGTTCCACCATATCTCCCACTTCAAAATTCCTTTCTCTCCTCTTTAAATCAACCTTCTCTTTATATTGTTGGCTGCTCCAATTAAGTTTTCCTCTCATTTTCTAATGCAAATCTTGATTATATTTGGAAAAATCCTCTCCTTCAACACTTCTCTTGGATCCCTCATTATTTGCAAGCTCCCTCAATTCTAAAATACCTATAGAACAATTCCCATATACAATATTATATGTAGTCTTACCTCGTGTTATTGGCAGTCCAAGCACAAAATTCATGCTGACATCTTCCCATGGTTTCTCCGGTATGGGTAATGGCTGATATAAGCTTGTATTTTGACTCCCTCCTTTGGCATGTATTGAAAAAATTGACATCCTTTCACAAATTTTCTGATTTCAACCCTCATCTTTTGCCAAAAATATCTTTCACTAAGCTGGTCCATCGTCTTATCAGCTCCAAAATGTCTAGCTAAACCACCACAATTTTTTCCTCTTATAAAATTCTAGCTCACTGATCCTTGAGGTATGCAAATTTGTTGTCCTTTGAACAATAGTCTAGCTTGTATAAAATAATCCATCCAAGGTTTTCTATCAACATTAGTAGGCTCCATACATGTTGTCCATGCATCCTTAAAATCCAAATAATCTTTGTGTAACTCTTTAATGGAATCAAACCTAATTATAATTCAACTCTTATTTTAGTTAACAATGCAATGCTCCTACTCAATGCATCCTCCCTTATCCCAATTTGATGATATCCCCTCTTTAAATCATTTTTTGTAATCTAGCCTTTCCCAAAAAATCCATGAGATCATCCATTCTTGGTAAAGGAAAACAATATCTTATTGTATTTTGTTCATGTCTCTTGATTTTGTGCATATTCTCCATTCACCATTCACCATCCTTCTTTGGTGCTAACATAGTTGGTATTGCGTATGGGCTAAGGATTTCTCTAATCAGTCATCTTTCCAATAATTTCTACACTTGCTTGTTCACCTCTTCATTTTTTGCAGGTGTCAACCTATAGGCTACCTTGTTGGGTAAACTTACCCCTAGAACCAAATCAATATGATGGCTGATGCTCCTCATAGGTGGTAGTCCTTTCCGTAAATCCCTGGACACAATTTCATCAAATTCTACCAACAAACCCTTTACTTCTTAAGGCATGTCACTATTGTCATTTGCTGCATCTACTTGTAGCTCCTTGGTAACTACTGCAAACACATTTTTCCCTTTAATCTCTTTCATGAATTTCTTCCCTATCACTAGCAGTGTTCTTGAACCACTTTCCAACTCTTCTTCCTTGGTTGTCAATGGTGTAAGAGTATATTTTCTCCCATTTTTCTCCAATGTATAAGTTTTTTCTCTCCCATTATGGATTTACTTCATATCAAATTACCATGACCTCCCTAAGAGTGACATATATCCATGGGCATGATATCACACCACACCTCATCTTCATATGTGCCTATTCAAAAATTCATAAGGCATTGCTGATGAACCAAGAATTGGTGCCCTTTTTGCATCCATGAAACCTTGTAAGGGGTAGGGTGATCTATCCTTTTCAACCCAACTTATCCAGCATTTCAACTGAAACTAATTTATCAGTGCTGCCACTATCTATTATAACTTTGTAGCATTTTCCACCTGATTTATATATTGTTCAAAATAAACTTTTCCTTTGGATAGGTTCATATTCTTTTTTGGTTGGCTTCAATAATGTCCTATTCATCATAAGTGCTTCTCTTCTCTCAAGTTCATCTAGTTCACTAGTAGACCTTGTAGATTCATTATCCCCTTTTTCTATGTGAGCACTTGCTACCCCTATTCTCTTTAATCCTTCTGGTCTACATTATGAAAATTCATAAAATCTATGACCTGACTCTCCATAGTTAAAACACATGCCTTGCAAGCCTCTACTTTTCCCTCTTCCATATCCACCTCTACCTCTCATTGGGTATGGTCTTGATCTTGTTTCATCCTTCTCCTTTTGACATTTTGATGGGCTGGCCTCCTTACCATGGTTGTAATTTTCCTATTGTTGCACTTCCCCTTTGTTAAATCCACCTTTTCCTTTGTTTTTTCCTTTCTTCCTTACCAATTTCTCTTCATCCTTTAGAGCATATTTATATGCTTAGATTCCATATTTCGTAACCTTATCACATGTGCTTAGTTCATCTTGAATATTAAGATTAAATCCATTAACATATATAGCAACCTTCTCATGCTCTAATTCATTATGGCCAGATCTGATGGAAATTTTATAAAACTCCTCTGTATATGCCTTCATGCTCAACTAGATCTTTGTCTTATATTCTACAATTTCTTGAGAAGTTCAAGTTGATAATCACCAGGCAGAAACTTAGCCTTCATCTTTCTTACCATTCGATCCCATCTTGTGATCTTCTCTCTGTCATTTCTTCTTCTCTAAATCTGCATCTCTTTCCACTATCGTGTTGCATGACCTTTCAACCTTGTTTGAGCAACATTCACTCTTTTGGGGTCCTCTACTTCATCATACTCAAAATATTCCTCCATCTTTGTTATCCAATCAATTAGCTTATCAGGTTCCAAACTTCCTAAGAAGCTTGGTAGTTCCACCCTTTTTCCTTTCCCAATGTTTGAAATAGCTCTTATAAGTCTTCTTTCACCTGCATCCATATCTTCATCTTCATTATCACCTTCTTGTCCAACCATCTCTACTCCTTCATCATCTTCACTATCAATTTCTTCATGTGCCTCACCTCTTCTCATTCCACCTTCTATTGCATTCATTCTTTCTTGCATTCCTGTTATGGTTTCCAAAACCTCATCTATTCTTCCTACTACTTCTACTGCTGCAACCTTTTCCGTCCTTCTCCTTGGCGACATCCTACTGCTCTAACTCACCTTCTTTTCCTTTCCTTCTTACTACAGTCTTCCTAGCTACAATATCCCTTTCTGTAGGGACACACCCACAATTCACACTCAAAAGGGTTTACTCTAACTCCCAATCTTGGGTGGCTATCCTTCTTCCTAGAGTTGGAGTTGTGCTTTGATACCATGCTAATGGCACCCACCCCCTTGTAGGCACCTAAAAACCCACTAAAAATGAGCAAATAGGTGGAAAAGGAAGGTTGTGTTGCTTTAAGAAACCTCACACAACCTTTATAGAGGTTTAGAAATTTGATGCAAGGAAAATAACAAGTTTAAGAGGCATAAAATAAGTTAAAAATACACAAACTAACTTGCTATTAAAAAAAAATTGTTGCTGCAAGTACTTGTAGTGCTGGTTGTAGGTGACTGTAGTGTAGAAAAATGCATACCTTTGCATTTTTACAATTAATTTGGACCTATTTTATCACCCATTGTATTAAATTCCCTTTAGGTCACTTATTATGGGCCCCTAAGACCCCTTTTGGTGCATCCTGAGGCATATTTCAACAAACCCGACCAAAATCCATAAACAACTGTTAATCTTGGTAACCCACATTTAAAATTTGCAAAATAAGCCTTGTGGGACCAAGATGCCCTTGGTGGAATCTTATTCCCCCTTAGTGGGACCAAGATTCCATATAGGGTATCTTAGTCCCAAGTGCTATATTTTTGGCCCCTGAATTAAGAGCAAGAAATGAAAATCTTTAATTCAAATTAGCATTTTGTCAGCCTTTGGGATCTAATAATCGGGTTATTAGATAGGAGTGCCTATAAAAGTAAGATTCACAACCCATTTTCACCTAATCAAGTGAGAAGCAAGTAAGTTGAAGAAGCAAGTTGAAGGAGAGTTTTAAGAAGCAAGGAATTGAGGTCTTGGAGGAGCCTTCTATTGTGTTTTTGTAGGTTTTTCAAGTCTATTTTCAAGTCAAGATCTAGCATTGCTAAAGACTAATGATGGATGCCTATGGAGGGCCATGAGATATTCTAGGTTGGAGATGCAACTAGCCATTCTTCCAAGCCTAAGGACTTGTTTCTTGATTGATCTCATCTTCCATTGTTCTATTTTCTGCCTAAGGAAGGTACATTTCATTTTTATGAATTATTAGGGTGATTAGAGATCTTCTTTGTAGGTAACTTTTATTTGCATCTTAGGAATTCTATTCTAACACATTTGAATAGGGTTTCCTCATGTTCGAGCTTGCATAATCTTAAACACACTTAAGATTAGGTCACACACATATTTCCATTTCTAGATCTATGCGTTTCGATCAAGGTTTAATTACCAAACAAGGGGTTTGACCAAGGAAAACCCCCATAAGCAAACAATCAAATTTCCTTTGTTTTGTAGGTTATTTACAGGTTTAGATCTAGAGAATTAGTGAAGAAGTGCAAACTTTGGACCTCAGGACCACATTCAAAGATTTTAGAAATTCAGATCGAGACTAAGATGGTAGCAAGGGTGTCTTAGTCCTCCAGGTGGAATTTTGTAGAGTTTCTTTTGGATCTTGTTTTGACATCTGTAGATTCTGCATTTCCCTCTAAAAACAACAACAAAACTAATAAGACAATAAGGGCCTCTTAGTCCTCCTTGGCATATTTTGACAGCTTCTTTGCATTTTTGAAATCCTCATCACATTTCCAGACTTCCCAGGTACACACATCATATCTTCCTATTGCATTTTTTCATCATTTGCATCCTTCATTTAGCTTGCATTATTAAGTTTTGCGAGTTGAATGTTAAAGTGTCTTTTCCAAGCTTTTGCTTGGTGGTGAACCCCTTAAAGCTTAAAGAACCCTTTCCTAGGTTTTTCTTGTTGAGAATTGACTCACCCTTTGGGGTTGATAGTCAATCCAATTAGGGTTCCTAGGACATTATTGAATGACCATAAGAGAATAGTGGTGTTAAAGCATCCACCAATTTTCTTTATGGTTCAATGACTATTTGGAATTTCACCAATGTAAAATACTCTAAACTTGCATATAACAACCTATACTTTAAGAAAAATGACTTATAACAAAGATACTCATAAACACACACACAAATGAAACAACGATGAAGAGGAAAATATTATATAAACTTTAAAAATCAATTTTTTTACATACTTATACATGCATTTACATATATCTACAAAACAAAGGTCCTTCTGTCATTCCTTTTTTACTCTTGTAGTTGGTTACGATCCTCTATGGCCATTGAAAAAACATTATTCTATTGTATTCCAATATTCTCTATTGTCCTCTTTTATTCCCCCTATTTCTGTTGTCCTGCCATCTTTTCCTCTATTCTATCTTTTGGTTTTCTACTATTATGTTCTTCTCTTCCAAACTACCAAAATCTGGAAGCTTCATCCCCCCCCATAAAAATCTCCAAATCTTTCCTAAAATAGTTGTAATGTTCAAAAGCCTCCATAAATGCTTCCACTTACCCATTTTGACTTCAATATCTCTTGCCCAGTCCCTTCTTTTGCATTTCTCTTACTGTTGCTCATTAAATAAGATCATGAGAGGTAGTTGCTACCTTTAAGAAAAAACAAAACTCAAAATTTAAATATTAAACTCCTTTTTTTTTTTAATAAAAAGGGGGGTAAATTTTTTTATTAATCATCAGGAAAAGTACAAAGCATAAAGAAGAAGACCCAAAAGGGCCAAGAAACTACAAACAAGAGATTAAGAAGTGATAATGCAACATTTCACATCCTCAATAACTCAGCCCTCCAAATCTTGGGCCAGGTCCCTTGGTAAATTGTCCCAGTCATCCACCAACCAAGTCTCATTCTTTGCAGATTCCCATTTAGCCAACCCGTCAGTCACCTTAGTCCATTCCTAAGGGATATGGGAGAAGGTGATAGAATCAAGTAAATCTCCAAAAATATTAAACTCCTTACATATCCTTTGTGTGGCATTTTCTGGAGAAAATAAAAAATATTTAAAGAAAAATGATGCCCTTGCATCATTTGGATAGACTTGGCATGGATAAATCGACAATTGAACCTGGGTCCTTATTGATTCGAGGATTTGACAATGTAGGAAAGCAACCACTTGGTGTGATTACTTTTCCCATTATAGTTGGAATGGCTACATTACAAACTCCTATTCACGTTATGCCTCATGATCTTTCATAAAATCTCCTTTTAGGAAGACCATGGATTCATGAGATGCATGTGGTGCCTTCTACCCTTCATATCATGAAATATGTCTACAATAATAAAGTATACCAAATTGAAATGGATCTCGAGCCTAAAAGTTTCTTACAAGTTGAAAAAGAAATGACAAGTCCTTTGAACACATTAATTCCAAATTCGAACATATAACCTATAAAAGAATAGAAAAAAGAGAAATAAAAAGAAAAAAATATTTAGGAGGTCACGAAATTATTTGAAGACGATTGGGGTTCCTTGGATTTCACACCTAGCTTTGATGGGAAACCAAAAATCATAATAAAGAAGCATGAAAAAGAAAAAGTGGTAATGTCAACACAAAATTTGGAAGACCTTTCAAAAGGATCCACCTCAACCAGTTTAGAAGAGGGTGATCCTATAATAGTGGTTTACAATTTTTGGCCAAATTGGACACTGAAATTATTTTTTTAAACTAAATCTTCACATTCGGGCACCTATAGCGGCTAAACCGTGAAGAATTTGAAGATGATGCAAACTAGAGTCTCGTCACATTTTGTCTGTATATTCTAAAAATATTTTTTTCAAAATTTTTGGAATTAGATTCCACTTCTTTTCCATCTCCCATGAAAACTGGTTTTTTTTCAAAAAACAACATTTTTAAAAAGTGATGCACACCGTATAACGCATAACTTTTTTTCCATGAAGGATAAAATTCTAATTCTTTCGAATTTGGATTCGTAACTCTGATATCTAGTGATTTCACCTAGTTAGATGTTTTTTTATTGAATATTTTTTCTTTAATCAAGTTTCAAAGTCAAACCAATTATAATTCAGACATAGCGTGACAGTATAACACATAATTTTTTTTGTATATGTCGAAATTCAATTTTTTTTCTATTGGATCAAGGACTTGAATATCTGGTGCACTCATATTTTTCAAATTTTTTTTTGATAATCTGCTATTTTTCCACATGTGCAGAACATCGACCTTCATTTTCGATGAAAAAACCTATGTTTAATAAAACTAAAAAAACAAATACATAATAAAACCAAAAAATATTAAAATTATATTCGTTGGATAGCTCATTCTGAGGACTACCTGATTCCAGTTAGGTTTGTGAATATTCCTCCATTTTCATCCTCAAACCGAGCTCTAAAGTGCCAAAATTCAAGTTTTTTTATGTCTCAGGGGGGGATGAGGAATAAAGGGGGTTCAAATGAACCCCTAGGGGCTCGTTTGAACCAGGGTTCATTCGAACCCCCCTTCTATAAGGGGTTTTGATGGCTTTTTTTGGTGGGAAATTATTAAGAGGGTTCGACCAAACCTAGGTTCTACCGAACCCCTAATTGGTTCGGTTGAACCAATAGGTTCGTATGAACCCCGAAAATAAAGTTTTTTGCCATGCATTCATTTTTTGTGAGTTTTCCTTCCTCACTTCAATTGTAAACCACTATTGTGGCTTCACCCAAGAAGAATCAAATTATACAACAAACTTTGATGAGCTTGATTATGAACAACCATCAAATCCAAAAGAAATGAAAAAAATTTATGGAAAAGGTTATGAAATTATGAAACAACTTGGATATAGTGGAAATGGATGTGGTACTATAGAACAAGGTATATGTGTCCCTATATAGCCTAATACACAATAAAAGACTAGGGGTATTGGTTATTGTCCCTTGAAAGAAACAAACAAGCCTTCACTTAATGTCAACACTATTACAAAAGACTCTTTAACACTAGTACATCTTGAATTGATAGACACTAGTGGTCTTGGTTATTGTCCTTTGAAAGAAATGAAAGAAATAAAGAAATATTTTCTTAACATAAATGTCATCATGCAAAACACTAATGATTGGAGTTTGTTAGATTTTACACCCTCCTTTCAATGAGAGAACAAAATCTCACAATATAAAGAGCCTTGTGTAGGTATGACATCTTGTACTAAGCAAGAGATATCTTTGTCACAAAATAAAGGACAATATTTTACTTTTGATCAAGATAGTATCTTGTTGAGGCTCCTCCAAGATCGTATAATATCCCTCCCTCCAAGAACACAAAATAAATTTTACTATAAGAGTTCATTTTGTGCATATCATAGAGTTCAAGGTCATTCTACTAATGAATGTAAGGCTTTGGGTAACAAAATTCAACATCTTAAGAAGTGTGGTGCTCTTCCTTGTGTTGAAGCACCTAATTCCTCTAATTGATCTATTGATTTTCATGTTTTACATCAAACATTTCAGCTCATCCTTATCCTGCACTAAGTGGGGGAAAATGGTTAGGTAGCCTTGTCCTCATATGACACTTGTTGTTGTCTCTTTTAGCTAGTTGACCGCATTCCATGTATATATAAGAACAAGCTTGGGATGTGGAAAACATGCCTTAAGTTGGCTCACATGAGATGTATTGAGTTTTGGGGGAAACCCATTATCCATGATGTAGCTTCATTCAGAAACATATGACTTGGTATAGGGGTTTCTGAATAACCTCTGATATCTTCTTCTACTTTAAAGCAATTGCTTACAACAATGGTGTTAGCAACTAAATTAAAGTAGGGGCATACATCGAAACTCATGTTTCACTGTGCGATTTTCTTTATTCTTGTGATGTTCTCTTTTCTTGGTGGTGTTATTGGGTTTGATTTCCTCTGAGAGCATGATATTTCTTTGACTTGTCTTCTCTTGGAGACATTAGGCACGATGAACATTACTAAGAAGAGACCTTACATAAACTAAGAATAATCCATTTTATATTACCTTACACTAATTTTCATTTACAATATCTATATGGCAACCTTGCATAACACATTTTGCTTGCTTGTGGAGCCATTTTGTTTGTTCATGAGTGCCAAGCAAACAGAGTTTTTCTTGCCTCATGAACCCTACTGTTTGTGTTATGTGGCACCTTGTCAAAGTTATCAGGAGGTATAGCTTTGGTATGGTTAGCATATGATGATAAGCCTAAATGTGGGTGTGACTTTCTCATTATATAGTGAGAAACTGATATAGAGGCATGAATTTCTCACTAAGCCACCCTTTTTGGATACTTACCTAGTAGATAGCCCGAAGTTCCATTGCCTCAGAGTGAGCATGCGTTCTAGAAAAACAAGCTTAGATCTGATTCCAAACATGTGGGACAAATAGTCAAAGCTTGATCCATCTTTTTCTTTATTTTTATTTCATCTTTATGTCCTTGACATTGCATGTTTGTGTATCTTGTTTTGTTTCATATCATATACCTTGTGTGTGTCCTTTGTGCTTATGTTGGTTTGATGTAGGATTCTGGATCCTGGATCCCGGGGGCTTGACTTCCTCCTTGATCTTTGTTATCCTATACCATCCACATTGGTAAAATTGGACCCCTCTTGAATGTCTACTTTAGTGTGAGTTTGAAGCAAGTTTCTCCTCTCACTAAAGTGGGGGCTAAATGTAGTGTAGGAAAAAGTATCCCTTTTTCACACTTAATTTGGGAATTATTAACATTGAAATGAACCTAATGCTGCCTTGATATAGTGTTGTAATGTGTTTTACACATTCACATTAAGTTTAGGGAACTTTTAAACTAAATAGACCTAATTTTTCCTTAATTTAGTGTTGTAAAATGTATTTATTTACATCTTTACACTAAGTTTTGGGCCCTCTTGCATCAATGACATTTAAATCATCATTACTAGGCCCTTAGGACCCTTTATTAGTGTTGTCTAAATGTATTTATTTACATCTTCATACTAAGTTTTAGTCCCAATTGTGTTAATGACCTTTAAATCATCATTAATAGGCCCTTAAGACCCTTTAGTATGCATCCCAAGGGTTATTTTAACTGAAATCCTAACATATTCAACAAATACACTTAATTTTCAACTCCCAGACATTTTCTTAGTCTAGAAAACTAGGGTGGGACAAGCATATGCCACCTTGGGCATATGAGTCCCCCTAGGTGGGACTCATATGCCACCTTGAGTGTATGAGTCCCTTTTGGGGAATTTTTAGGGTCTTCAACAGGAAATTAGGGTTTTGAATTCAAATTTCATGAATGTCGACATTTGGGATCTATTAAATGGTAAATTAGATGAAGTACATGTATATAAACAAGGTTTCAAATCATTATTTCACTAAGCAATCAAGAATCAAGCATCCTAAGAATTCACAAGTGCATTATAGAGCATTTAAGAGGATTTCAAGAGCATTCAAGGGAAAATTATTAGAGTTTTATTGCAACAATTCAAGATCCATCATCAAGTCAAAGGCATAGTGCATCAAGCATGTTGTTGAGCTAGTGTTGTGATGTAGCATTCAAGATCCAAGTTAAGCATTGTTCCACATGTAGTTCAAGATCAAGATTTACATTCTTCATGGCCACTTCATGTTAGATTGTAGATCTACATTTCAAGAGATCATTCAAGGTATCATTGTTCATGTTTCATGTTTCATTGTTTCATCATAAGGTTTAATTACCTAAATGGGGTTTGACCAAGGAAAGCCCCTATTCCCTAACAATTAACAAGTTTTTCTCTCTCTACAAGTGTGATTGCAGATCTACGTGTTTTAGAGCTTTAAAATTCATTGAAAACCAAGGTTGGGAAAATTGTCAAAGTTGCCAAGTTATCGAAGTTGTCAACTTACTTGCAAGATCATAGAAAGTCACCTACATGCCAAAATTCAAGCTTTCAGACCTAGAGATCTAGTAAGAGAGGAGCTACACAAAATCACTAAAGGATACCTAAGTTTTAGCCAAACCCTAATACTGGGACTAAATCACCACCTTGGGCATATGAGTCCTAGTACAACACTTTTGCCAATTTTTTAGAGGATCTAGACTAGTCACTGAGATATTCCTATTCCTACCTAGAAACCCTAGTTTGGGACTAAATCACCCAATCTGGCGTATGAGTCCCAGTGAGCATCAAACATAAGAATTTCAAGGTTTCAGAACTTGTTTTGACCAAATATTTCTTCCAGGTACCCCTCTATTCATTCTCAGTTTATTGTCTTGATTTTCAGTTTCATTTCCTAGGTCATTTAGTTAAGTTTGCATGTTACTTTCATATCTTGTCTTTCCAAGCCTTTGCTTGCTAGTGAAACCCCTTTTTTCTTTAATCACACCCCTAGGACACCTTATTAAAGATCTCTTTCCTTCATTCCATCCCTAGATTGATATCTCTAAGGTTTCCTTGAATGAAATATAAGGGAATAGGTATAAAGGTCCTAAACCCCTTTTGTGTGTTCCATCTCCTAAAAGGTGGAACCCCTATTTCACCATTTCAGAAATATGCAAGATATGTTAGTATGATAAGGGAAGAAGTCAAAATATGAGATTATATCAACCTTTTTCTATTCCTAGAATAGGCCATGGGATTCAATTAGTTGGATTTTGTACTTGGGATACCAAAGACTTAAAAAGGTAACGATTCCATATTTTTTGTAGTTGGTAGATTCTCAAAAATGGTGCATTTTATAGTCTACACTAAAAAACGTGATGCAAATAACATTGACAACTTGTATTTCAAGGAAGTAGTAAGATTGCATGGAATTCCTAGAAGTATTATTTCTGGTAGGGATACTAATTTTGTTGGTTATTTTTGGAGGAAACTTTGGAAAAATTTGGGAACATATCTGAGTTTTAGTTCAACTTACCATCCTCAGAGAGGTGGAAAAATTTAGGTGGTCAAAAAAAGCCTTGGTAATGGGTATGTGCAGGATCATCATGGAAAAAACAAGCCCTTAAGTGGCAAAAAAATTAGAAAAATCAAAGTTAGGCAACTTAACGTAAAAATTTGAATAAGTTATCTATATTATTTTAAAAATATGTAAGAATAGAATTTGTAGAAAATTGAATGTAGTTTCTAAACTACTAAGTTATTTTTTAAAAAAATCTATTAGGTGAAAATTTGAAATTTCAATGCAGTAGTACTTAAATTTCAGGGAAAAAATAAGAAGTACGTGTTGTCTGACCACCCTAACCACAATAAAATGATAATATTTTTTAATAATATTTTAGATATAAGTAGAGGACTCATGTCCTAATGTGATGCATAATTTTCTTTCCCAAATAATTAATTATTAATTTTTATTACAACTTTTAAAAATATAAAAAACTCGTATGTCCTACCACCTTAACTTGGTCAAAACTTCATGAAATTCAATTTTTCTTTTTTAATCCTATAGTATGCAAAGCATAGAATGTGACACATGTTTTGGATTCAAAAATGTGATACCACTTGAAAGCTATAGATGTTTTTCAACTAACCTATCAATCAAGACTTTAGTCGTAATTTGAATAGAAAATGAATCATAATTACTTATTAAATTCAAAGTAAAGCATAATTTATATTGGTGGAAAGCTGAGAATCTCTTTTAAAAACCATTTTCATTTCATCAATTTTGGGTAAAACAAAATTCGTCAGCCACATACCCATCATATTGCCACTTTTTGTCCCATGATGATCTTGCACATACCCTAATATTGTAAGAAGAATAATAAATTAAAATCCCAAATTATGGGATTAAGCACTTGCTAAAGTAGATTTTTCCTACATTGAATCACCAAACATAAGCATAGGTTTTAGTCCATTTCAGATTATGTATGTCATGCATCCAAAAGGCATATATAAGTTGATAAACATGGGTGGGCATTAGATAAGGAGTTATGATGGAGAAGAATTTATAACAACCATGCAAGAATTGCATGAGAAAATCAAACAACTTCAAGAGAACATAGGAAAGTACAAGAAAAGAGCAGACTTGAGGAAGAAATATGTAAATTTTGAGGTTGGGAAGTTTTTCTTCCACATGGTTAAGAAATAAAATATTTCCCAAGAAGGAATAAAACAAGCTAAAATTTAAATATATTGGTCCTTGTAAATATTGAGGAAATTTCCCTCAAATGCTTATGAAATAAGGCTTCTAAATGACATTGGAATATCCTCTATATTCAATGTTTTAGATTTGTATCCTTTCAGGGGGGTAGAAGATTTAGTAAATTCACCTAAAATTTATAATGATTAAATCATAAATTAGAAAAAACAACTATTGAAAACACATCCAAAGAAAATTGAATCAATCATAGATAAAAAGGTAGTGAAGAAAACTAGGGGCAAAGTGTATCTTCAACATTTGGTCAAGTGGAAAGATCATTCATTTGAAGATGCTATGTGGATGACAACTTCAAATATATCAAAGCATGGTAAGAACATTGTAGAACTCATGGAAAAGAGACTATGAACAACTATTTTTTTCCTCAGTCTAGTCTGATGCAGGTGCATCATTTATATGTGTATAATTTTATGTATTATCATAGTTTCTAGATATTTCTAGGCTCATACACATAGGTAGTAATTTGGTTGTTATAAACTTTTAATAATAGTTGTAATGATCCAATGAATACAACTAAACCTATTTGTTTTTAACTTGTATCTAGGAGGTTAGAGTCAATTTAAGTGTGATTTTCATTTTTCTAAATAAACTTTTTAATAATTTGTAATGAAAAAATGAATACAACTAAAACTATTTGTTTTTAGATTGTATCTAGGAGGTTAGAACTAGTTTATGGGTGCTTTTGATTTTTCCAAATTAACCTTTTAATAATAGTTGTAATGAGCCAATAAATAAAACTAAACCTATTTGTTTCTAGCTTGTATCTAGGAGGC
Source organism: Sequoia sempervirens (assembly GCA_007258455.2). Taxonomy (NCBI): domain Eukaryota; kingdom Viridiplantae; phylum Streptophyta; class Pinopsida; order Cupressales; family Cupressaceae; genus Sequoia; species Sequoia sempervirens. Next base: position 23,670 of record VDFB02334078.1, on the reverse strand, counting down.
TCGAGTCATTTTAGGAGTGGTTTTGATTTTTTTAAATAAAGGAAGATTTGGATTGGTCTATCTTGGGCTCAAATAATATTCCTTTTGACATGTATAAAAGAAAACCTTGTATTGAGCATTAGAATAAGGAGACCCATGTGAAATAAAAATTAGTTTCAATAAAATTCACATAAATTTATCATTTCTAAATAAAATTGATAAATTCAAAGTTTTTTAAAAAGCTTGAGATGAGTAGAATAAAACCTAGAAATAATTCTAAAAAAACTATTTTGATGAACATGTCATTATATGCAGAAAGGTGACAAATTTTTAGAGCATGATACATAATATTTCAAGACTTTAATTGCAATTATGGATTAAAATTGATATTGGTAAGTTTTATGAATTTTGATTTAATATAGTTTGCATATCTAAGTCCCTATTTTACAAATAATCCATTGATCACGATAAAGAAGAATCAATTTGATCTTGTTGGGAATTAAAATTTTCATATGAGTAGAAAACTATTCCTTAGCCCTACATCATCAATCATAGTTATTTTTTACTATAGTTTCAATTATTATTATCATTTCTATATAGTTTAATATATATCCAAATATGCTAGGACAATTGTATGATAAAATATGGCACATTCCTTAGTTTATTTTTAGAAATTAAATGCAAATATAAATATTAATCTTTTAATGTGTTTTTGATGAGGAAAAGCAGGTTTTGAAGGGACCTGAAACCCTTTACAAGGAAAAGATGCTGCAAGAAAAATCAACAAACTAACCCGCAGCCCAACAACAACAACCAAATACAGATAATCAAATCAAACCATACTACAACAAAAAGGTTTTGAAGGGACCTTAAACCTTACACAACTAGGTTTTGAGAAGGACCAAAAACCTTAGAAGATTAATAAACAGCTACCTAAAACATATAGGAAAAAAAGGCAACAAGAATCCCCAATAGAACATAGGAGCCCAACAATCCACCAACCCTCCACCAAAGGTGGATAGGGGAAGGCAGTAGGAAACACCAAAAAGTTAGCATCCCTGCAATAGATGCTAATCCAATACAAGGAAACCAACTTAGTTTCCACCTCTAAAGGAGGTAGCTCCCCTCTATTGGAGAGGATATCACAAATTGCTACACCAACATAGCCTAGAATCTCAAACCCCCTCAACCTCCACCTCCATAGGAGAAGCGACCACCTCAATAGGCTCAACAACTGAGGGAACTAGAAACCTTCACCTTCACCTTCCCTTTCCACCTCAAAAGGAAAAGAACCCACCTCCATAGGGTCTAAGGAGAAATCCAACACAACAACCAAATAAGCAACCGTAGCATCCTTTGGTAACCTCTCAACCAACAGAAAAAAACATAAGAACTACTAAGATTTTAGAATAAGAACAAGTATAAGCTCAGTCTACAAGTGACTTTCAGTCACCAGCACAAAAAACTATAGCCTCCAATCCAGAGGGCACACAACACACAACAAAGAGAGAAGGCAATGGAGAATTCCACCACACCCAATGCCTCATCAAAGGTAGACATCCCAACAAGAACATAGACATAACAAAGCACCCCCATAGAGCCACACCACAACCTCATAGCCCCAAGATCAAGCGAGGATACCAAAGGGAGCAAGGAGGCCACTCTCACCACAACACGACCAACAAAACCAAGCCTGAACAAGAAGTTAGCTAGAACAAAAAAATGCATATAGATGACCCTCACAATAAGAATACCAACCACAACGAACTCTAAAGCCTTAGCACAAGTGAAAAGAGTCCAAGAAAGAATATGAGGCACCAAGATAGATTTGGCCCATCTATACAAAACAAAAGGCTGACCATCACCTAAAGGGAAGGAAGCAATGTTGCAAGCACCAAATCCCAACAACATGGACACCAAATTCCCCAAAAGAGGGCCAAAAACCAGAGGAGCCATGCACACTGCAACAATAGGCTCACCAAAAGGAAAAAAACACCAGGATCTCCATAAAAGAACCCAACGCAGCAAAGAGAGGTAAAGGATAACTATTTGACCAATAATCCCACCTCTAGAGGCTTCCCCAAAGAAAAACCAACAACAAAAAACTAAAAAAAAAAACCCCCAAAGCTCCAAATGAGCCAGAGAGACAAAATTCATAGCCAAAGAATCCAAGGAGCCCTCCAATGTATTAACAACCGCAACAAAAACCTCCTTTGACAAAATACCCCCAAGGAGCTTACCTACAGAAGAAAGGAGATGCTCCAACAAAATGATCTCATCACCTCCATCTTCATCTGAATCAACCTTACCCTCAGCCACACCCTCACTTGCATTCAAATGTGGGTTCCCTCCTCTCCCGCCGCTCAACGCCATTTTAATGTGTTTACATCCAATGATGCTATAATGATTTGATTGGTTTCCTCCATTGCATGCAAGTCGATGTATTTCTATGCATGAACATAACACCAAGCTATGTATATCATGGATATTCAACATGGGATGAATATGAAAAAAGGAATAAGTTGGATAAATATTTCATTTTACTACATTTAGATGTACCAATATTATAGTTGTGAGGACAACCTTAAAACTATTGATACAACCTAGATTGCACAACCATGTTTGATCTGTGTCTAATATAATTGAATATGGATTAAGATAGAATTTATGAACAAAATTAAATAGATAAGATAATTGAATTAGTGATGCATGTACATAAACATAGTGATATGCAATGAACATAGGGCTAAGTGAAGGGAAAGCTAGGTATGATAGTTAACCATACAAAAGAATACTCCATTTATACTTATACTACTATATCAAGGCGTATCCTTAAACCAAACATAAAAATAATGAGGAAATATATCAAGAATGCATTTTTCATCATTACAATAACCTAATGTTCATCTAGTCCTCAAAAAGAATTTAACTCAACCATTCTTAATATTGTGAGAGATTATGTGACAAAGTAAATCTCTATAAATTGAAGAAATGCAAGTATTGTTATTCCAACAATCAATTTAAAATCTTATATGTTCACTTAAATCATATTTCTATTAAGAACTATAAATATTAGTTCTTTATTGGTTTCAACACCCAATTTATTCAACTATGTTAAAAATATTTATGAACTTAGAAATGTCATCAACTCTATCATTTAGATACACATTGTGTATCATGCATAATGGTATTTAACAATATATATTGATGTCAACACATTGTATGAGAGATTAATGGTCTCAATAATTAACATAACACTGTTAAGTCTCATAACTTGACAACCCGACCTTCAATTTAAAACTAATTACCATACTATGTCCTTCAATTCACCCATATATTAATTTGACCAATTACAAATTTGACTTTCACCAACATGAAAGAGAAAATATTATCATAATTTAAATTCTTCATTTTTTTTTCAAATTTAACACTCTAAAAAAAAAAACATTCATAAAAAAATGACAAAATTATAAACCAAAACAATCAGTATAAGGAGAACATACCAATCATAATTATTCCATGGTTTGAAATGAGAGGGGGAGAGGAAGATATCAACCACACTCCAAATTATTTCTTTCAATTCTATTAGTGAGCACATAGTGTAAATCATTCATATATTATTAACCATTGGTTAATGTAAGATTCCTTAAATAGAAAGCTATGTAAAATTAATTTTGGAGAACTAAAATCTTAGAACATACCCTAGAATAATAAAAAACTTACAACGTGCACTTAATTGTATTAAAGATAATATTCAATGTTACATCTTTTTTTTTAATTGAAAATAATGCAGATTAAAAAAAGAGTGCAGTATAAAACTGCATAAAAACACTAGCTATTACAAGACAAAACAACAACAAGAGCTGTAGCAAACTTCTTTATCACAAACTTATATGTAAGACCCCTACACAATAGTAGGTCTTATTCATCTGACACATCCCAATTAATGCTTCCATATATTTTCACACACAATACTTCCAAAATATTAGTATTTCCTAGGTTTCGCATGCTAATACATTTATTTTATTCTGTAGTACATATAAAAATGAATAACAGTTACCATGGATATCAACCACTTGAGACTAGTTAGGGAAACAGAAATTATGACGTACTTCACCATGTTTGCCAAGAAGAGGCTGGATATTTCCCATTTTTATCATTGATACCTTGAAGTTGTAGAAGAACGCCTCCGGGTTTCTTATGTAATATTCAACCAAGTTCCTGGTGCTTCCCTCACTGGAATAGAGTACTTGGTCAGACTTCAGAAGTCCTTCACCAGAAGGAAGGTTTCTATAGTATTCATTGTCAAATGTAGTAGGAGTATTCAAATCTAGATTAGTGGGATGATTGCTGTTGTTCAAGCAGAGCTTCTGTAATGAAGCAAGCAATTCATTTCTGAGTGGGGGATCTTGCTGACCATTAAGTCTCTCACTGAATGTGGAACATTGTGCTTTGCCTATTGTATGACCACCTGAAGTATATAGCCAGAATTTAATTGAAGATCAGGATGATGAATTACTAGGTTACCCATTTTGTGAAAACTCGTCTAACTCCTTAGATCTTCGGATTTATGAGTTCATGACTGAAATTCTTAGGAATAGAGTTGGTGCTATAGAAAAAAGTACATGATCTGTAATACCTGATAGTGTAACCATATCTTCTTGAGTTAGGCCAACATTCTTGAACGATGTAGTGAGATTCAAAACATCTGAGGTAGGACCAGGTAAGCTTTTATTTGCCTCTTCTTGGTTTGGCGTTCTATTGTCCTTCCTTCCCAACTGTACCAGCCATGTTGGCCCTCCTGTCTGCAAATTAAAAAAAGAGTTTGTATATATAAGTAGTAATTTCAGTCATATTTAATGATTTTGGATTAAACAACATATTTGAAGCTTTTTGATTTTTTAGGTATACTGAAGAAGTCAGTGTGATTTCAGATGAACTATTTAAACAAGTCAAAGCTTAAAATGCTATCTTATTACCATCCTGATAACAATAGCTTAGTAACTGTAGGTAAAGTGAATGCAACATGATCTCATTTGATAGAAACAACTGATAACTAAGCAAAGAAAGTTCGCTTTCAATATCTATTCCACTCTGACGTAACAAACTTCAAATTCCTATCTTAAACTAGAGATAAAACTGATAACTAAGCAAAGAAAGTTCGCTTTCAATATCTATTCCACTCTGACGTAACAAACTTCAAATTCCTATCTTAAACTAGAGATAAAATATTGATAAGGAAGAGCCTTTCATTACTTATAATTCCTTACAATCCAAAGCAGCAATGATGGGGCTATCAATAAAAATATCATGAATCATTCTAAAGACGTTTGATGAGAAATGCATGGAGGATGTAACCTATTTTTCCATGTGGTAAAGCATAAAGTTCAAATGTATCCTAGTAAGTATAACAAGTATAGTAAGTTTACCAAAACCACCGAGTCTCTAGCTGCAATTGCAAGGATGTCAGCACAAGAAACAATCCCAGGGCAGGCAAACTCTAGCTCTGCTTTAATTGAATCTATCACTTCAAATCCACGTATGGAGTTGATATTAGGACCTACAGTTTTCTCCCCTGAATCGCCATCCAGCAGAATAGAAGCATCACAGCCCTGCACATATCATACATATTTTAGAGAAAAGAAAAAGCATCCATAACTTATATGGATCAGATGGAAATATAATTTACTAACACCAGTAGTTTTATGGACATATAAGGTGAGAGACTAAGCAATACTCTATTCCCCATTTTCTGTATGTGAAGAATCACAAGCCCATCCATTCTATGTATGTAACACCAAGTGAAATTACTTCAATTATCTTTGCACTATTGAAGTGATAACAAGCCTAGAATCATAAACACAGATCATAGAACATTTTACTGAAATGGAAACAAAAATGATAAACTTAGTTTTTGTAAGAAAGCTATGCAATAACGGGAAAATGGGTGGAAGCCTATTTACTTGAACAAAGCAGTCATGGAAGTGCAAGCGAAGAAGAGAGGTAGCCATCCATGGATCTTGAGCTAAAACTCTTTCCACTCCATAAAAAACAATGGCCTCAGCCTTTGGACATGATGCAGGAGCATCCAGTGGTGTAATGGCAATCTTGCATCACCCAAAAATAGTTAAATTTCAAATTTCCCAGTTTTTAGATATTCTTATATTTTTGGATACCCTTTTCGTCATAATGAAATTCCCAATTTACGGTTTTTTTTTTCTATTCCTGGGTTGAAAGATATTGCGGTTTTAGTTTCCCTGATTTGCACTTAAAAATCTTCTGAGTTAGATTTGAGGCACTTAGAGTTCTCGGATCGGCCCTGAAACTTGCAAAATTTGGTGTTGCAATTTCGAGCGCGTTATTGATTTCGAGACCTTTCCAACGTTCAAACGGTTCGCGAATCAGAGTCCTGAATCAAAAGTTATGGCCCCGGGAAGTTGGCGCACTTTCTAGAAGATACAATTGCAAATGTTCTTTTAAAATTTGAACTTCAAGTTGTAATTTTTTTCAGCGCCAAACTGCCTAAACTCAAATTTGAATATTTTTTTGGCTCCAACCTAAAGAGGAGCTCTATTTATGGGTAACTTTTTTTGGGGACAAGCTCACATATTGCGAAAGGGTGATTCTATAGCTTCCTGTAACTTGCATGTGTTGTAGAATTTGGGGATTTGAGATCCTCTGCATGTAAGAAGCTCCATTTTCTGAATAATAAAATTATTCTCTTGTTTGTGGGTTATTTTCTAAGTCTCGGGTTGCACCCTCATTAGAACAACTCCACAGATAGTACTTAGTGGTTAAAGACTCCCCACCAAAATGTACTACACTTACATTTCCCCATAAGCCCAACATTGCCATTAGCACAATTAAGAAACTTGCATTAGTAGCCATCCTTCAACTCAAAATTTGTAATAAAAAACAAGATTATCTTAGAAAAAAAAGGACGCAATACAAACGCAGATGAATCAGTTGTAGATATGTTTTGATATCCCAATACAACTTCTATTTATAATATTCACAATTACATATGAACATAGAGCGGGTCAAGATCTGTTTCTCACACATGTTTCCTGGACGCGTTTTTACTGAATGGATTTTGTCATCCTTCTGAAGTCTTTTTGTCTTACATTAGACTTATCCCTGACTTTTTCTTATCATCCTCTATATTATATCCTCTCCTGACAGATTGTATGAACCGATTCATACTGGTTATTGTAAAGAGATTATAGAGGGTCATAGCTGTAGTCCAAAAACACTACGCGTAAATGCTAAGTTGTTAGCATTCTTTCTGACCTCCTTCCATGGCTTCCCATAATGTATTGTTGTCTGTTATGCCGTGGTAGTCTATTTTTATGTCTTATGTTACTCTAGGTCAGGCAAATATAATGCAAAGTACTAAAGGTATGTCTAGATTAGGCAAATATAATGTAGAGTACTAAAGGTATGTGTGAACGCACATGCTAAGACTTGGACTTTCATCTGGTCTCTTCTTAGTGAGTTCTATTTAGAAAAAATATAGTTCAAACTTCAAAGACAACATATTTGAATAGGTGAAAGTTTTTGAGTTTTAAAGCAAAAATTAATTAAAAAATGTTTTGTTTAATTTCTAATTATTTGTGTATTGTAAAATATGTATGTTATATAAAATATACAGTAATTGTAAGTGATAAAAGTGTTTGTTTGTTTGTTTTATTTTATTTTATTTTATTTTTTATTAGTTTTGTTGTAAATAAATGTTTGTATTGTAGGTGTTGATTTTTCAACTTTACAAGTCTAAAAAGTCACTTGAAATCAAACACATATCATAGACATAGGAAAAGAATGAAATTGTTATAATAGCCTAAGTTCCATTGATATCTTAAAAAAAATATAAATAATGATATAATATACAATGATGCAATTTACAATGGTATACCTTTGATAAAGAATAAGAAACTATATGTGAAACCTTATGCGAGGATTAATTTAGATTATGAAATTTGTGCTAATTCTATGAATTTAGATGAAAAAGAACATGAATTAAGTAATATTAAGTATGCTAGTGTAAAACAAGACCTAAATAATTAATTGGGAAATTATTTTTTACTCTAACACCCCTCTTAACTGCAACTTGGAGAAAATATAAACTAATTTATACAAAACAAAAATTGGATCCCAAAACCTAAGCTTGATGAAGTATCCATGTACAAATAAAAAATCTAACAACTTGAGAAAAGGAAGAAACCTCATGGAAAAATACCTCTTAGATAAAAGATGTAAAATGTGAAGGATGGAAGACTCAAGTAGACCCCCCAAGGAAAAAAATGTTCATGCCAAGCATCAATCAAAATGAAAGATAATAAGTAAACACCAAAGGTTTAGTGAAGATTTCCATAACCTACTCAGTGGGAAAATAATCTAAGGAGAGATGACCATCATGGATGATTTATTGAATAAAATGCATGTGTATCTCAATGTGATTCAGTCCCTAATGCTCACCTGGGCAGTGTACAATATGAATGAAAATTTGAATATAACATCAAACAAGTGTAGGAATATTGATTTGTAGATCACTTCTATTATATTCTTTTGAAGCCATAAAACCTTTTGGATGGAAAGAACTACACCTTGATACTCAACCTTAGTGGATGATAATGTAATAAAATTTTGCTTCTTGCAAGATAAAGAAAAAAGATGAAAATCAAGGTAGAACACAAACATAGAAGTGGAATTCCATGATTTAACATCTCCTATTGAATCTAAGTTGGTGGATCCTACTATTATGAGACTCCTATTTTGTATTGAATGAAAAGTGTATTGATCGTACCTTATAATTCTCAATAGATTCATATATTGCATAATTTTGAACCCACTTAAACTAAACCATCTCTCTCCTTGAAGGAAGAAAAATCAAATCCCATGGGTGAATCTTTGTTGATTAATAATAATCATCCATAGCTTTATCTTGTTCTAGAAAAATTAGTTCCTTTGAAAAAAATTGAATTAATAGATATAGCATGACCATAACCTATTGGTACCAAGATATTGAGAGTGAGCATGGTGAGAAGCCATAAGATCACCAGATAACCATTCAGTGTCTTGAATAGTTTTTTAGGCCCACTTAGGGTGAATATGAGGTGGAGGAGATATAAATTATGGTGGTACAAAACCATTAAAACCATCATTTGAAGTATCGTATAATGCACATGTATCCTCTTGATATAAGGAAGGTAGAGTAGGTAGTGAGGAAGAAGTGGATAAAGAATTTTTCTATGGGAATAACTCATCAAACAAGAGGTATCTATGAATGTAGATATCTCTCATGGTAGGATCAAACGATTGATAAGCCTTCACATCCTCATAATAATCAGCAAAAATGAATGATTGACTCTTCTTCTCTATTTCCTTACATCAATAATCTAGTATGAATTCCCAAGCCTCACTACCAAAGACCCTCAAGAAATAAACGTTGGGCTTGATATTGGACCAAGCCTCCTCTAGGGTGATATTTGAAATTATCTTATGAAAAATGAAACTTTTATATTATTAGCACAAATTATTGCTTTTACTCAAGAGGATGGAGCCCTTACATGCAACTAGAGTGTATATTTTTCCCCTTTTTTGAGTGATCATTTCTTATGTTCAGTGGTTCACCATTCTATTGAGGAGTGTAAAATATTATGAAAAAGTGATGAGTAACATGCTTAATGCAATAATTCTAATTTTTTTGTTTACATATTGCCCCATTATTTATGAAAATATATTGAATAAAATAACCTAATTGATTCTCTTTGAACATATTCAATGTCCTAAAAGTGGAAAAAATATTACTCTTGTACTTGAGAATCTACACCCATGTGCAACATGAGTAATCATCATTGAATATATGAACAAATAACATGATTGATTCTCTATGAACATGATGAATGTGCTCAATGTGGTACAAGTACCACTCTTATACATGATTCATCTACACCCATGTGTGAAAAAAATAATCATCATTAAATATAAGAATAAAGAACCTGATTGCTTCTTTATGAACACATTGAATGTCCTAACAGTGGAAAATATATCACTCTTTTACTTGAGAATCTACACCCATGTGTGAAAAGAGTAATCATTATTGAATATATAAGAACATCCTTTGATCCTAGAAATGGAGGAGTGAGAAAGGGAATAAGGTCACTATTTACCAACTCTAGTAAGGGAGAGGCATGGTGGGCCTTCTCTTTGGGAAAGGGATCATGATGTTATTTTCTAAGAACAAAACCTTGAGGAAAACCTAATTACATGAAACCTTATGAATATAAAGTACCATCTCCTAAATACTTGATTATTGTAAATACCTATAGTTGACATGACCAAAATACTCATGCCAGAATTTACTCAAAATGATGTAAGCTATATAATATGGACTCATGAGAAAATCTACCTATAGAAATAAGTATCTCTGGATTATGGAGATCAAAAATCACATCAATTAGTCAAAAATAAACTATCTTACCTACTAGTGTTAAAAATATGGTAGATAGAAAGTAGACTAGTAGAAATATTAAAAAGAAAGAAAGCATCCTCAATAATACCATCAATCACTTAAGTAGTCCATGAACCAAAAACTAAAATGGATGAATAATTTCCCAATATAAAATAAGAAGTACAAATATTTAAAAGATAATCAAGTAGATTAGATGAACAATTCATATTATGTTAGGTTCGAGAGTCTATATTACAAATAGTTTTTATCCAAATTTTACTTAGTCTTGAAGGAACCCTCACTAATTGATGTAGATTCTATCTTGGGATTATATGTCTCATATTTAATGTTAAGTTATAGGGAAACCAATGCATGATCCTTGGAATTAGAAGGTTGTTATGTTAAGGCAACTTTGTTCGTATGTCAAGCAATCATAAAATACCTCAAGTTAAAGAAAAGTGAAGGTATCTCCCAATGTATCTATAGTGGAATAGAAGGTATAATATAACACTTGAAAGGTTATTAAAATATCACATGATATGAAAAAATCTTTATCATCCCCACAACCCTATAAAACTGATCTCATCAACTTGAACTTTACAAAAAAAAATTCAATGGAGGGAAATATATTAGGTACTAATGTAATCAATATTATATTAATATATAATGCCCTAAAATAATTAATTGTAAAAAACTACGCCTAAATCTTATCCCAAAAATTCTTAGAAGTCTTGTAAGACTCTATGTGAAGTGACATTCTATATAAACTATAAAGCATGAAGTACAATATGACCCTCACCCATAGCTTCATCCATCTTGTTTCTATAGTAAAATATGTTATATTTAAACCAAAATTGGTTTCTATACTATACAAAATAAATCATATTCCCTCAGATATGAGTGATCTATTTATATAAGGTTTCTAAGTTTGATAATTGTATAGTGTACGGTGCTCAATAAAAGAGGTTTTAGCCATGTATGTTTGGTTTTGAGTTTTAAGAAATGACTATATGCTAGTTTTGTATATATTTTTATGTTCATAGGTATTGTAGGATGAAATTTACTACTCACAAAATAAAAACCAATTTTTTTTATAATTTTAGTAACAATACAAAAAAATCACTTGAAAATTCATCTTTTTGTACTTGGTAAAAATAATGGAAAATAGAGTCTAATATTTTCTTAGAACATTTAACCAACATTCTAACACCACAATATTCTATCCATACTCTTCTGCCATTATGGACCGCATCTCCAGTCCTTCCTGCCTAGTGAATATTTTGAACTCCTGTCTACCTTGGTCTTCTGCCACTCCCTTGTCTCACGCATCTCCGCTTGGTTGTAATCTCATAGTAGACCTCTTTGTTGCAGATTCAAAGTTCTCAATGGAGGGGATTGTGGATGGGCATCAGACTATAGGCTCTCATAGTGGGTTTAATGTAGTGAAAGGCAATATTTCAGGTTCATTCACAGAGGTTGTTTGAAATAAAAAGAATGGGGAGAGCTCTATGCACCCTCTGAAATGTGCTACTAATTCTCTTGTGATTTCTCTGGGTAAGGAAGTTTCAGAATTCATTGATTTTTTTTCCAAGACTACCTTGATTTGTAGGTTCTACCATTTTTTGCCTTTACTTCCTGGTCTACACCAATGGATTTCCAAAAATTGGTCTCTATTTGTGGAAGGTATGATAGAAATTTATCCTTCCGCTAGAGGATTTTTTGTTGTTGGTTTTAGCTCTTCTGAAGATAGATAGGCTATTTTAGATCATGGTTTGTGGGAATGAGATTCTCACCCAGTATCCATGAGGCCTTGGGTCCATTCCTTCAATCCTCTGAAGGAACCTATAGATGTAATTCTTGTTTGGGTAAGATTTCCATATCTTCCTTCAGTTCTGGTGCTCCTTTGCTTTTGAGGGCATTGGTAATGCTCTTGGTAGGTTTTTAAAAGTGGACCATGCATCCAAGAATTTTACTCATACCTCCTTTCTAGGACTTTTGTGGAGGTAGATTTATCTTAGGCTTTACCTCAAGAGGTGGTGCTTGAGGTTAATGGCTAGTCTTGGTCTCATCTTGTGGACTACGAAGGAATACCCTTCCATTGTAAATATTATTTTTCTACTGGACACTTGGCCCATGATTTCCCTAATGGTTTTCATCCTGTTTCTTCTTCCATCTCATGGGAAGAATTCTTACAGGAAAAATATGTCTATTTACCCTGAAGCAGACTATGATTCTGATAGTGAGGCTTTGAAACCTCCATCATTGGCTTAAAAAATAAATTTTCTACTAAGGTTGCTATTTCTCCAATGGATTCTACTACTCTAGCTCAAAAGAAGGATGTTCCATCTGTTGTGTGTTTCCTCCTTTGAGGCCCCTGCCTCTTCAACTCTTGTTGTTGTTGGAGTTTATAGAGTCTAAGATAATGTATTGTAAAATTGGTAGAAATTACTCAATTCAGATGGTTAACTAGCTAAACAATTCACTTCACATTGCTCAAGACTACATTAAATCATCAACCAAGGTGCATAAACTTATGATAGTACTACACTATATGTGCCTTCATGAACTCATGTTCACCTAGATTATCCTATGCAAAATTATTCAAACTATACTACTTTGTTGGAATATTATAGAATTGAAAAAACAATAAAATTAGTTACAAAACCTAATGGCTATGGGTACCTGTAGCATAAGCTATAGATGATTACTAATAACAAGTGAGTATAAAATCAATCCAAAACTATTCTAAATAATTGGATAACCAATTATAATCTTTGGAGTGCTATGATTTTATAATTACACATTTGTTCATGAAAAACAACTACTATAATCAACTATGAGAACTATTTTACTTTACTTTGTAATGTATTTATAAAGCAATATAATTTTTTTTAATAAGAATGCATACATATAGAAGTAAATAAATGAAGTGAGGGGTAGTACCTCAAGTGGCCAACTCATGAGACTATCTCACTTAACTTAGAACCAAATATAACTCAAATTCCTATGCATCCATGTAACAAAAAACTCCATTCATTGCATATCACCAAATATTCAAACAAAAATCCTTCTTGCAAATTGTATTTAATAATTGCATTTCAACAACATATTTTTAGATCACTTGGAACTATAAAATGACTAACAACTAATAACTTATAACAACCAACTAACTTTACTATGAAATCATCCCTGACTTTATACAAAAATGGGGAGAATCTTATTCAAACTACTAACTAATTGTAATAATTAATCCCACTCCTAGATACTAGGATATGAAATTAAGACCGACTTATTCATTCTAACTAAAAAGGAAGAAGAGAGACCCATTCAAATAAGAACTCCAATGAATAATTTTGCATGTGGAACACATAAGCAAACATTCATAATTCTAGAATAAGTATTCTTCTTCAGAATATATTCCTTCCATGATGGCTCACGTTCAACACCACAACTTCCTGTACTTGAGGCGGCTTGAAATCCTTTGATCCCTTATTCTGATTCTTTGGTTCTTGCTACAAATTTTCCATTCTTGTTACCACATGATGAGCTATAGAGAGGTTAATCCACACAACATACATATGTAACTAACCATCATAATTAAATCATAGAATCCCATTCATATACATACATATTTATGTTTAAATCATGCAATACTATGAATACTATCACCATATTTCATATTCATAAACTAGGTTCAAAGTTGCAAAGTATGTATGAAAGAATAGCATATCATGGAAGTTTTTGTTTGGAAGGTACTTATAAAATGTATGCAAAGTGTCTAAAAGCATATGAAAAGCAATAGAAAAAGTACTAATGACGAAGCCCATCATTCCCCCCAAATTATTGTTTTGCTTGTCCTTAAGCAAAATACTTAACTAAACCACCTAGGGGAGAAGATTGTAATACAAGAAAATCTTCCTAAGATCCATAACTGTATTTACTCCTTGTCCTTGTTTGAGATAAAAACCATTATAACATGCAAGTCTATCCATCTTAATTGATTCTGCATTCCTACATTGGTCATTCTTTTCTCTTGTGCAATGTGGTACTAGATGAAGTAGAATAGGAGGATGATAAGTAAATGGAATCCATTCCACACCTCTTATTCCTGAAACCTTGATGTACTTTCACAATCTCTCAAACATATTCATAAAATTATGGAAAGAGTTAGGCTCTTTCTTCTACAATTCTAGAGTCAAGATTTTCCACCTATTTTCCACATGTTTTAGGAAGTTTTGGAGAATGGTCACTGCTAGCTATTGAATCCTTTTATAATCTCAAAGTCTAAATTCCATAATTGTTTTTCTTGGACCCCAGTGAGAAAGAAGTGTCAACCATTGAGTGATGAATCTATTGAGATTTTTTGCTTCCTTCCTAAGCTGTAGCACCACTATTTTTTTTCTTATTCTTCATATCTTTCCATTAGTTCTCCTCGGAGATGCTCATTCCTGAAATAGGATACCAAGGCTCTTACTTGCAAATCCCCAACATAGATTAAGGGATTCTATTCAGTGTCCTCTTTCATCACATAATTGTGTTGATAATACTCACACAACTGATCTTGCTCCTCTAAATTGAATGTATTAAAGAAACTAAGAAAACTATGCCTCTTGTTTAAAGCAAAGGACTAATCATTAATAAACTTATTAAACTAAAAACTGAGAAAATTTTCTTTAAAAAAAAATGCATATAATCTAGGTGGAGGTTTACACTCAATAATTTTAATAGCTTTGTCTATTAATTCTATAAATTTCCCCTCTAATTTACTCAGATCCAAATTCTTTCTTTCCAATGACGCATTCAAATTTTGTTTCTCCTTCTCCCAATTTTCTTTTTCTTGTTTGAATTGGTTGGTGATTTTCAACAATTCAAAACTTAAAGACAAAGTAGTGTGATATGTTCATGTTCTCACAATAGGAGGTTGTGGATCATTTAATGTTAAATTCTCCTCAAATCCTATTTTTCCCTTGGCCATCTGTGCTAGTAATTCTAATTTAGCTCCATGATCATAAGTCTGTATTTTCTCTTTCCATTTCATTGTCATACTCAATTAGCTTCAAGAAATATTCTAACCATCCCACACTAGTGAAGAGGGGTAAAACCATTGTATCTTCTAATATTTCCTTATGCATAGATGGTTCCCTTTGTATAACATCACCTCCCATTGTCTTGATGCTCTACAACCTTGAAAAGTTCAACTTATGCACAAAGTTTGACTCCACCACCTTTAAAACCCTCCAATTTCATTGCTCCTTCTAATGCCTTCTCTAATACCCAATACTGTAACTTCACAATCCAGGTATGTGCAAGATCATTGAAAAAAAAGGCCCTTAAGTGGCAAAAAATTTAGAAAAATCAAAGTTAGGAAACTTGACGTAAAAAAATGAATAAGTTACCTATATTATTTCAAAAATATGTAAGAATAGAATCTATAGCAAATTGAATGTAGTTTCTAAACTACTAGGTTTATTTTATTTTTTAAAATCTATTTGGTGAAAATTTGAAATTTCAATGCAAGAGTACTTAAATTTCAGGGGGAAAATAAGTAGATGTTTGTTTGACCACCCTAACCACAATAAAATGATAATATTTTTTTATAAAATTTTAGATATATAAATGAATCCACAGATGGGATGCATATTTTTTGTAATTTTTCAAGTAAATAAATAATAATTATTATTTTATTAAGGTAAATTTTAAAATATAAAAAACTTGTATGTCCACCACCTTAACTCACTAAAACTTCATGAATTTTTTTTTTTTTTTTAATTCTATAGTATGTGAAGCATAGAATGTGACGCATGTTTTGGATTCAAAAAATGTAATACTGTTTGAAAGATATAGAATTATTTCAATCAACCTATTGATCAGGACTTTAGTCGTAATTCAAATGGAAAATGAATAATAATTATTTATTAAATTTAAAGTAAAGCATAATTTATATTGGTGGAAAGTTGAGAATATCCTTTAAAAACCCTTTTCGTTTCATCAATTTTGGGTTAAAAAAAGTCGTCAGCCACATACCCTACACATACCGATAATATTGCCACTTTTTGGCCCATCATGATCCTGCACATAGCCATCCCCTTTCTTCTAGCTCATTTATGTTCAAATCTCTATTCCTTATCTTATTTTTAGGGAAAAAATCACATTATCAAAAACAATATAGAGGTTTTCTATTTTTAGGAGGATGGCATAAAATACTATCTGACAAACTTAGGTGGTGAAAATAAAAAATCATGACTATTATACCCCTCCCCCCTGGAACTTAATTTAAAGTGACCTCACTTTAGGCAAGACTTGGTAGGGGTGATAGGATAATAATTGAAAGTAATGGTGAAATTTTTTTCACATGCATGCATATCTTAAACTAAGAATAATATTGAATACAAAAGGAATTCCAGTTTAATTATGAGAAGTTACATGTCATACGTGTGTGATTGTAATTATCACTCAAAGAAGTTTGAAACTTGAGAAACACATATATTGGAATACAATTGATTTGATTGGAATTAAATGCATGGGAGTGGATGGAAATTTGGTGGTTGTGATTTGAGATGTAATTTTTTTGGGCACTTTATTCAAAATAAAATGACGCATTTGATATTTGGTGTAATGCACGAGAAAAGGAATTGTATTTTTCCAAATTATTGTAGCTTACTCTCAACAGGTGTTGGTATGGGTACTCCAAGCACAAGACCCTTTTGTGTTTTACAAATTTACTTTCTAGGTCCCATTTGAAATAGGTCCAGATAAATGCTAAATAAATTGAAGAACAAGTCTCTCTAGGGTATGTGTAGGATCATGATGGGCCAAAAAGTGGCAATATGATGGGTATGTGGCCGATGACTTTTTTTTAACACAAAATAGATGAAATGAAAAGGGTTTTTAAAGGAGATTCTTAGCTTTCCACCAATATAAATTATTATTTACTTTGAATTTAATAAATAATTATTATTCATTTTCTATTTGAATTAAGACTAAAGTCTTGATTGATAGGTTGATTGAAAAACATCTATATCTTTTAGATGCTATCACATTTTTTGAATCCAAAATATGTGTCAGATTATAATATGCTTTGCCTACTATAAGATTAAGAAAATAAAAATTGAATTTCATGAAATTTTGACCAAGTTAAGATGGTTAGACATATGAGTTTTTATATTTTTTAGAAGTTGTAATAAAAAATTTATAATTAATTATTTACATGGAAAAAAAATACAAAAAAATATGCACCACATTGGGACATGAGTCCTCTACTTATATATAAAATCTAATAACAAATATTAACATTTTATTGTGGTTAGGGTGGTCAGACAAACATCTACTTCTTATTTTTCCCCTGAAATTTAAGTATTATTGCATTGAAATTTCAAATTTTCACCAAATATATTTTTTTCTTTTTTAAATAAACCTAGTAGTTTAGAAACTACATTCAATTTTCTATAGATTCTATTCTTACATATTTTTGAAATAATATAGATAACTTAGTAAAATTTTTACGTCAAGTTGCTTAACTCTGATTTTTCTAGATTTTTTGCCACTTAAGGGCCTAGTTTTTCCATGATGATCCTACACATACCCTGTAACTCAACCTTTGGATCACTAGACATGCTGGGTAAATCAAATTCTATTGGAACATCATCTTGTGTGTTAGATCCTATATCCATTTCACTAGAAGCACCATATTGTTGGATCAGTGAAAATATACAATCATCCTTCTGCAATGGATTTTTATACAACTTTAGTCTATGGCCATTAACAAGAAGTGAGAACTAGACTGCATCAATGGTATGCAACTATACTACTCCATTAGGGTAAACCTTTCTAATTTCATAGGGACCCAACCATCTAGACTTGAATTTTCCCATGAAATCTTTGTACTGTGGACCATATAATAGGGCCCAATCTCCCAGAGTGAACTCTTTTGTTTTAATGTACTGATCATGCCACTTCATTCATTGTTGTTGTAATACCTCTATATGATGGAATACTTCCATTCTTATCTCATCCAAATCATTCAAAGAATGCAACCTTTCCTTCTATGCTTCTGTTAAATCCATTCCTAATTCTAATGTTGTCCTCAATGTTTTATATTCAAACTCAATAGGAAGGACTGTTGTCTTTCCATAAACTAACTCATAAGGTGTAAATTTGATTTGTAATTAGAGGTTTACAATTAACTTACAAATTAACTTAAATTACAATTAATCCTAATCGCAAACAAAATTGCATGACTATGTTTAACCATTGAAATTATAGGCTAAGTTCACTTTTACATAAATTAAGGAAATTGACTAATTACAATAATGTAGTAATAAAAAATTTACATAAGGAATTCAAACCGAAAGAATGAAAGACAAGAGAGAGAATAATGAAAAGACAAAAGAGGGAGAGGAACACGAGCTTGATAACAAAGTTCGTCCAATTAGGACTACGTCTTCGGGTCCACTTCTCAAGGTAGATTGCTTTATTAATATCACCAAGCAATGAAAATTCCTTGCTACAATATCCAAGCTCCACCTGCATAAGAATTTCTCATAGTCTCTCTCTCATTTACAATTTTTGGTGTAATAATCAACACGCTTTAATCTCTCTCTCAAAGAATTGAAATTCTCCACCTTTCACAATAATTTACCAATAATACAATTCTTTTCTCCAAGAGAATGTTCTCAAAATTCCTCACTTGGTTCCCCACTCTAAACTCTCACCCCTCTTTTTATACAAAACAATTTACTCAATATGGCTAAAACCATATGATTTGAAAATCTCACCCACATCTCCCAATTTTACACTATATCTTTGAAAATTCCCCATAATTTACATAGAGAAATCTTCATAATCCCCTTAAAATACTAAAAATTCCATAAACCTTTTGATAATCATATAATATCGTTCAACATTATTATTTTAGCCCTTTTAAAAATATCATATAATCGAGCTTTTCAATATTCTAAGGGGGTTTATTGTTACTTTTGGGAGTATTTAGATTTTAGTTACTATTTAAATAAAATATGAGCTCAAAATAAACTTGAAATAATAAATGGTATAGTGGTTGAGCAACATTTTGGGGGCGGGGAGGTCGATTGGTTGACCCTCGCCCACTACTATTTTTAAAATGCAAATATACTATAATCTTCAACAAAACAAAGTGACATCCAATTCTTGGTAAGCCACATAGTTTGGCATAATGATGGGCACATCCATTGGTGATTAGGTGGTTATGGGTTTGAATCTCATCTACCTCATTTTGTATAGAAAACAAACTACCTTTGTTCTAGCTATTGGAGGAGATAAATGAGGTGTGACGTGGTACATTTTGATTCTTTGCAAAAGAGGACATGTCATGATTTGATTGGTTTTTTTTGCCATGTGTTGGTTTTTAATTAGCTAGAGCCAAATGTGTATGCCATACCACATGTCACCATCAAATTGGTCAATGTCATTGTTGGCTGCTAGATGTGCGTCCATGTCACCATGCTGATGTTAGCATGGTCAACCCATTTTTCTTGCAAACTCTGTTTGACTATATCTTTGGCATACAGACTCTGTTTGACGCGATTCAAAAGGTGTCAAAACTATATTAATGAGCACTACCACTTGACATTGTCTTCACCAAATTTGGGGATGATCAATTTTTCAACCTTGCATCGGCCCTAATTTGCCTGTTTGACCAAACCTTTGATTGAGCATAACTTCTGCACACGGACTCCTTTGGAGCCCGTTCAAGTTGTGTTAGGATCCTTTCAATGCAATATTTCTAATGATGTTGATTTGTATAGATTATGAGACTGTGAAATTTTTAGGTTTTCTAGATCCACCTGGATCATTCCTCCCCATTAAGAAGCTTTTGGACCACCAAAAGTTTATTTTTACATAGAATTTGAGCTAGGGAATTGTCACCCCACTTTCTCAATACCATTTGTCCACCCTATTGGAATCTTGAACATCTGACCCATCACAAACACAAAGAAAATTTTGATAGCATTGCTGATATAATAAACTACATATTCATGAATCAATATTCACTGTCACATCCATCATCCACATTGAAATAACTAGTAGAATAACAAGAAACAACACTGAATAAACTGATGTGAAGGAAAAAGTATCAACATGTTGGATCTCCTGAATAGGAACATTGTTAGAAAATGATTCATGCAAACCCTCTTTTACCACCTTTGGCTGAAGGCTTAACTGTACTTTCAAATTATCCTCACATTGTGTTGTTTGTGACACCTTATCATCTTCATGTGTAGTATCACTAGCTATTATAGACATGAGAGTTAAAGCATTGCTTGCATTTATAATAATATTCATGTGCCCTGTGTTTACAATAGATCTATCATTCTTCATGTGATGATCTTTTACAATATATTCAATTCCATACTTAAAAAAATGATACTTGTTATGTTCCCTATAGAAAATGGCATTTCTGTCATATAAGTAAGGACTACCTAGAACCACCCCACAATGTCAAGTGGAATTACATCTAACTCTACCTCATCTACAAACTTGGATGTGATTGCAAATCAGAGTTTACACTGCTTTGACACATGTAGCTGAGCATTATCATGCACCCAACCCAATAGATATGGCTTAGGATGAGGAGTTGTTTTTAATCCCAATTTCTTAAAAAAATGTTTAGAGATTAGATTCACTTGTGATCCACTATCTATGAGTGTATCAATCTTTTTTTTTTTGCAATAGCCCTTATATGAAACAATTCATTCCTATTACTTTCAATAGGTACTTCATTACACTTTATAAAAGAATCATGGGAACTAGTACTAACAACATGAATGTTACCTTTTATACCCACAACTGTGATCTTAGTTTCATCATCAAAATCTGATCCGAGATCATGCACGATAGCTGCAGTATTTTGCTTACCCTGTCAATCCTTGAACCATTTCAGTTTCTGATCAAGATGCAATTTCTAGCACTTTACATCTTCGTGCCCTTTCTTCTTGTAGTGTGAGCAATAAGGCTTATCCTCCTCTTTCTTTACAGTAGTTGGCCACTGCATTTTCTCCTTCCCTTTCTTGCTCCCTTTGTGTTTACTGGAGTCCATTAAGAAACTATCATTTCTATTCTTCGAGCTTTTTTCCAGATGAATGGCTTGCACACTAACTTCATCAAGATTAGTTGGATTAAACATAAGTATTGTATGCCTCAAATTTTCATGTAATCAACCTATATACTTTAACAAAGTTTCTTGTGTATATAATGGAATGCCCAAAATTAAAGCTCTTTTCCTAAACTCCTGTGTATAATCCTATACACTTTTTCCTTTCTCTTGCTTTAATTATTTCCAATTTATTACTACTTTTTGCATGTGACCTAATGGATATAACCGTTTCTTTAATGCAACTATAAACTCAAACCAAGAAGAAATAATTTTACCATATCGGCTTAGATCTTCCTGATTTCTGCTTTCCCACTAGATTAAGGCTATGCCTCCCAAGTGAAGAGTGGCTAATTGGTTTTTTTGAGAATCCTCAGTAAACTTCTGAATTCTACAATAAACTTTAATTTTTTTATCCAATTATCAAGTTTTTCTGCATCTAGTTCTCCATTATAAGTTGGCAATTCAAATTTAACATCATGCTTTAACAAAGGTGTATTAACTTCAGACTACATAGGTTGTTTCTTCTTGGGGGAAGAAGTAGGAAAATAAGATGAAGAGGAAGAAGAAGATGAAGAAGACAGGGATGGAGGTTCAGAAGGGTCACTACCACCTCCTACTCCTTTACCTTTATCATCTTTTGAAGTGGATTCACCTTCATTCTACTTTCTATTGTTGAGTTCCTTTTTCTTCTATCACTCTTGTCTCTCTTGGAAAAGAAATTCCACCATAGCATTCATTTCAAGAAATTCTTTTTGGAAATCTTTCTCATCAGGCTCCATAGGACTTTGTTTAGCTGCTATTTCTGATCATGGAAAAGACCTTCATTTTTTAATCTTAGGATTGAACTTTGTAAGTGCACCTTCTCCTTGCTTCAATTTCAATCAAGTTAACATTCACTTTTGCAATTTCCTATTAAGAGGCTCTGATACCACTTTGATATGTAATTAAAGGTTTACAATTAACTTGCAAATTAACTTAAATTATAGTTAATCCTGATCGCAAATAGAATTGCATGACTATGTTGTTTAACCGTTGAAATTACATGTTGAGTTCAATTTTACATAATTTAAGGAAATTGACTAATTATGATAATGTAGTAATCATAAATCAACATATAAGGAATTAAAATTGAAAGAATGAAAGACATGAGAGGGAAGAATGAAAAGACAGAAGAGGGAGAGGAACATGAGCTTGATAACGGAGTTCATCCAATCAGGACTACGTCTTTGGGTCCACTTCTAAAGGTAGACTTCTTTATTAATATCGCCAAGAAATGAAAATTTCTTGTTACAATATCCAAGCTACACCTGCATAAGAAGTTCTCACAATATTTCTCTCCTTTACAATTTTTGGTGTAATAATCAACACCTTGTAATATCTCTCTCAAAGAATTCAAATTCTCCACCTTTCACAATAATTTCCTAATAATAGAATTATTTTCTCCAAGAGAATTTTCTCAACATTCCTCACTTGGTTCCCCACTCTAAACTCTCACCCCTCTTTTTATACAAAACAATTTACTCAATATGGCTAAAACCATATGATTTGAAAATGTCACCCACATCTGCCAATTTTATACTATATCTTTGAAAATCCCCCATAATTTACATAGCGAAATATTCATAATCCCCTTAAAATCCTAAAAATCCCATAAGGGTGGGTGCATGAAGTTGGTCGCACTTTTGTGGCCAAATGGGATTTTTTTTTGAAAAGAGATAACACGAGCGCATTATAACGAGCTTGCGTTATGTGATTTTAAAAGAAAAAAAAAGTGAAATCTATATCATTTGCTTTTTACTATTTCTTAGCTTTTCCCACAGCCAAAAACTCTCACTTTCATGCTCACATTCTAGGAGGAAGGATTTCTACATATTTCATCAACAACAGTTGGATTTTCTTGGCAAATATGGTGCCACGACGACGAAGAGATGCGCGAGGTAAGTATTATTTGCTATTTGTTTTGAGTTTGTTAGTTTGAAATTGGTTTTGTTTGTTTCAGGTTAGATTTGATTATTTTTTAAAAAATTTGTAGGAAATCCTGCAAATCCTCAACAAGAAGAGAGGAAAATCCTCAACAGAAAAATCCTCAACAAAATCCTCAACAAAATCA